>CATIWM010503428.1:0-10928 GCA_949671775.1 Mallotus repandus
TATACTAACAATTTGATCCCTAAATACTTACAGTAGTAAAATATATATATATTTAATTAATTTAAAATTATGTGTTAAGTTTTAAAATTAATAATATATTAACTATAATATACCAAAGATTATAATTTTAAGATAATTAACTATAATGTATAATTTTAAAAATATTAATAATTTTAACATATAAATAATTTTAAAGATTTAACATAGTATTGTTTATATGTATATTACAATGTCATGCAAATATTAAAATATTTCAAAACTTTTGACACATAATGTTACAATATTTTAAAGTTATATGTATTAATCTACAAATTAATATTATTATAAATGAAATAAATTTTAATATTTCAAAAGTTAATAAAAATTATTGGTGACTAAATAAATTTGTCTAATAATACA
The DNA here is from genome assembly GCA_949671775.1 of Mallotus repandus. NCBI lineage: Eukaryota > Viridiplantae > Streptophyta > Magnoliopsida > Malpighiales > Euphorbiaceae > Mallotus > Mallotus repandus. The sequence continues at coordinate 400 of CATIWM010503428.1, forward strand.
ATATACCTTAAATAAATTAAAGCTTAAATATAATTTTTTTAAAATAAATTTTAATATTTCAAAACTATTAAAATATTATTGGCAAATAAATAAATATATCTAGTAATATAATGTATTATAAATAAATTTGGGCCTTAAATATAATTTTACAAAATTAATTTTAAATTTTTATTAAATATTTTTTTAATGAAACTATGCATTAATTTGTTAATTAACTAAACTATTAGGGGTAATTTTATAATTTTATTATGATATTTGTTTACTTGTTAGATATTAAGGGTGTAAATGGAATATTCGTGTCAATTTGACCTTTATTGCATATTTTAGAGAATTAATTGAAAAAAATCAAAAAGAAAAATTTAAACTTTCTCAAAAAGTTTAAGGGTTAAATCTAACTTTATTCCTTTAAAATCTTTTAAAATGCAAGGTCCAAAAGTTAAAGTTAAAGGTAAGTACGGTCCGGTTTGATTCGGATAATGTAATTTTTTAAAATTACTCTAAAATATCAGATATTTAAAAATTAAAACTTTAAAATTGTTCTAAATTTTAATTTCGATTTAGTTTGAAAATTAAAATTTTTGATACAATAATTTGAAGCGATTCATAACAAATTTCAATTTATCAAAATAAAATTTTTTCAGACAACTTAATTAAAAAAATAAAATAAAATGGTCAACAAAATATTTCTACTTTAGAGATTTTCTATTTAATTTTTTTTGAGACAGTTCGGATTCTCAAAACTGTATGCTCAGCCTTAATTGAAGCAAAGGCAGTCTAAACGGAATCCATATGCCTTTCAAATCAACACAATCAACAGTTGCAAAAGGACTCATTGTTTAAAACAATGATACATTAGGTAACACCATATCATAGACACCAAAAAATTTCAAAAATTAATTGCCAGTTACAATCCATCTTATTTCCCTCTCCAAACCTCACCTTAATACTGGCTTACTCCACCACCCACCAACCCAACTTCCAACCGATAGCCGTACCCCCACACGCTGCCTGCTGCCGCTGCGTCCGCCGCCGCTGAAACCGCCGATTTTAAATGAAAAGAAACCAAATATCATACTATCACCATTACTATTCGATAGATCGCAAAAAATGGCTGATGCCATTAATCTTACTTGCTCTTCTGCTCTCTCTGACACTCATTTTCGCTGTAAACTACTTTAAGCCAGCAAACAATTCCTCTAACCAATCAGAATCTGCAATTCCAAATTGGAATTTCAGTGACCAGAAATTAGGGCTTCCGAAATTACCGAAATTCGCCTACTTAATTTCCGGCACGAAGGGAGATGGTGCGCGCCTGAAGAGGCTCGTTCAAGCAGTTTATCATCCGAGGAATTATTATCTGCTGCATCTAGATCTAGAAGCTTCGGATGGGGAAAGGTTAGAGCTTGCAAAGTATGTGAAATCGGAGGGTGTGATTAGGGCATTTGGGAATGTGATGGTTATCGGTAAAGCTGATTTGATTACTTTGAAAGGTCCTACTATGATTGCTAGTACACTTCATGCTGTTGCCATTTTGTTGAAGGAAGCTGGTGACTGGGATTGGTTTGTTAATTTAAGTGCCTCTGATTATCCTCTCATGCCTCAAGATGGTAACTAATTGAAAACTGTTATCTGTTTCATATCTGTTGATCATAATTTCAGTGTAAGCTAAGATAGGATGGTTGTGCTATTATCGGAAATGAGATTGTTTTGCATATTTTTCCATCTATAGATGATAGCTTGGAAGGGTTTATTGCTGAAAAGGGTAGCATGCAATTAAAAATGTCTAGGAGTTGGACTAATGTTGTGTTAATTAGGAGAGTAGTGAAATTATTATGTAGTTATTACCCAATTTTGGATAATTGGGTGGTATTATGTTTCTGACATAGGAGCAAGTAATGAAAATAATGGGAATAATAATTGGCATATGCTATCTTCTACATGACGTACAAGTTACAGGATTTTTTAATGGTGAAGGTAGCTTAAATGCATAATGTAAGATCTGAAATGGTAAAGATAGAGTTTCCAGGGAATAACACAACGTTACAAGTTCGGACTCCAGCTATAAAGCTTTAGTTTGATTTTGTAGAATGGGAGAGTGGGATTAGGCCCCGTGTTATAGGACAACCTTTTGACCTAGAGGGAAGAAAGAAACAGTATGAGAAATGTTGTTTGAAGTGAGATGTACTGTTTGCTTTTGCCAAATATTGCAACTTGAGATTCTTGAGTATTGCTGCAGAGCATAAATGATAAGAGTTCTAAGCATGTTTAGTGTCTGTCTTATTTTGCTTGAAGGTTGAACGAAACATCTGAATGCTGATGTTGGATTCATAATTTTAGCAAAATGTCATGCTATATCAGACTTCAAAATGATTTTGTAATTGTTTTTGGCATCCTCATCTTTGAAAATAAACTTTCAGCATATACCTTTAAACAGGATTTTATCACAACTATCCAGATCAATTTGTAAAGCTTGTTTTGCATGGTTTCAAATATTGTTTTCCTTCAGAAAATAATCATTGCCTGACCATCTGTACTGCTTTTTATTTCAGATATCTTGCATATTTTTTCGTACTTGCCAAGGGATCTGAACTTCCTTGAACATTCAAGTAGTATTGGTTGGAAAGAGTGAGTACATAAAATTATGCCTTTTTGGAGTATAATCCGATGATTGTGGCACGCCTATGACAAAATTTGCAACTGCAACCTTGCAGGTACCAAAGAGCAAGGCCAATAATTATTGACCCAGGGTTGTATCATTCAAAGAAATCTGGTGTATTTTGGGCCAAGGAGAAAAGGTCGTTGCCTGCTTCTTTCAAGTTATTTATGGGTATTACTTTCTCTCCAAGTTTAAATCACAAAAAAAGTTTTTTTTTTTTTTTCACTTGCTTATTTTTAAGATTAGTATTAAGAATGTTTTATGTTTTCTTTTCTTTGATTTTCAATTTGAATATGTGGAACCATGAGTGTTGGAGTTTAAGCCTCTTATTTGATGGGTAAAGGGCATGTCAAGGCAAATATAAATTGAGAGGCGGCCAAACTAAAATGGGTTATGCTATTTGTATAAGTAGTGAACCCATTTATCGAACAATGAGCTAAATCTATGGAAAATCCAATTTTGTCATCTAAGTTATATGCTAGCACGCGGGTCTTTGGATACGAGAATGATATCAAAACTCAAAAGCTCAAATGCTTTAATAGGTCAATAAGAGTACATTTGTGTTGTATAAAATGCGTTACTAATAATGTTTGTTCTGAACAAAAGAGCTAGTCAGTGAGATGGACAGTTCTTCCATCTCCTGCAGTATGAGTCCACAAATATTTTTGGAAGTAACAACCACAAAAGGGGAGGAGTTTCATTTAAGGGATTGTAGGAGATATTGAAGTTGCCCATTAGTGAGGAACTCGTATCTAAATGTAAATATAAGTTATCAGCAATCAAACTGAAATGAGTTAGTTCATTTTGGCTATATATAAGCTCAATAGGCAAACCAAAGTGCCATTTTGGGTGTGATGCTACCCTGATGCCCAAACTCACGAAACCATTTACACCCAAACTCATGAAACCATTTACATAAATTATTCTAGTATTGTAGTATTCAATGTTAGTGGTACAACTAAGTGAGAGGAAAATGTTTGTCTAATAGGCTGCACTTCGTAATTGGGAATTTAATGGACAGAAATGGTTAGGAATACAATCCTAGTTGCTTTAGCAGACAGATTACTTTCTTAGATGTGTTGGGAGAATACAGATTCTTGGGCAAGACCCAGAACATTTTATGTTGAATAGGCAGGACTTTACCGAGTCAAATAGTGCTACCCTCACTTTTATCTTCTTGTTCTTAGTGAAAAAATAAATACATAACATGTATTTTTTCTTCCTTTACTTTAAGATTTTGGATTGCAGCATTTATTGTAAATTCAAAAGCACAATCCTAGTTTTACAAATTCACAATGATGGTGAACTCTTTGCTTTAGAAAGTCAGTTGCCTACAACTTTTTGTAGTGCTGTGTTGATTTCCCCCACTAATGCTTGAGATAATGCTAATAGGATAGCTTCTGTTGGCCAATGCCTAATGAAGATGTTCTGAAACATATTTTTTCCATTTTGCATAACGGTGGTGGTGCGTTTTTTAGATGTATTTTACTCTTTAACAAGACTACAGCACTATCTACTTCCAGGTTCTGAATGGGTGGTTCTGACTAGGTCATTTCTTGAATTCTGTGTTTGGGGTTGGGATAATCTACCCCGCACTCTACTTATGTATTACACAAATTTCCATTCATCTCCTGAAGGCTATTTTCATACTGTTGTCTGCAACCACAAGGATTATCAAAACACCACTATTAATCATGACCTGCATTTCATAAAGTGGGATAACCCTCCGAAGCAACACCCAATATCTCTAGCGTTGGATAACTTTGAAGAGATGGTTGAAAGTGGGGCACCTTTTGCCCGTGAATTTGCTAAGGACAACCCAGTTCTCAACAAAATTGATGAAAAAGTATTGAGGAGATTAGATGGAAGGTTTACTCCAGGGGGTTGGTGTGTTGGCAGTACTGTTTTAGGCAAAGATCCTTGTGCTGTCCATGGGAGTCCAAATGCTGTTAAACCAACTGTAAGCTCTGAGAGACTAGAGAAACTAATATTGCAACTTCTTGATTCTGAAAACTTTAGATCTAAACAGTGTAAATAATTTGTAAATGCTCAAGATGTTAAACTTGTTTTTCTGGTAACTTTTGTTATTGTCTCAGCCATCTGGTAGTTTTATGAAGTGCATGCTTTCTTCAAAGAGCAGCTACAGTGGAGAACTTGCTATATCTATATGAAACATTTGGTAAATGAAAGGGTGATTCTTACTCTGTGACAAGTGTTTTTCGTATTCCTTCGCCATTGAATTTGAAAATGTAGAATTTGTCTGCTTCTTGGCTATATACATCTAAAAGCTCTACTACCACAAGCTTAATGGAACTGTGCTTTATACTTCCTTATTTAGTTGCTTGATTTAAATTAAATAGCAGCAATAAATAAGTTTGATAAATAAAATATTATTTCTTTGTCATGGATAAATAAAATACAGTTAAAGTATAACTAATGGGACATTTTAAAAAAAATGATATCCAATTTAGTTTTTAATTCAATAACATAAGAATTTTTTTACCATGACTAGATTACATGATTTAGATAAAAAAAAAAAAACAATATTAATTAGAGAGCTATATTAGCAAATCAATTATTATTTCTAAAAGGAAAAGTAGCTTCTAATCTAGGATAAACCAAAACAAGTTGAATTTATAATTTATAAAAGAAAAAAAAAGAATATTATTTTATATGTTAACTACATATATATATATATATATATTTGGAAATATAACTACATATATTTATTCTCATTATGTGTATTATGCTCTTTCTTGATTATAATAAATTGATTTGTCGCGGCTACGTTTGGCTCCCAGTCCCCAATCATCAGAACTCGAAACATACGTATGATATAAAAACTATTATATGAACTATTAAAAATTAATCATCAAAATTCGAAACAAATGGACTCCAAGTTCTTCATGACATCTCATTAAAATAAAAACTATTATATGAAAATCAAATAAATATTATTTATAACAAAAAAAAAAAATACTATAATGCATAGATTTAGGAAAAAAATTATAACCAAGTATTTGTTTCACTTTTTATCAGTTCCTAACATAAGATTTTTTTTTTTTTTTGATAAACTGGCATTTTGTATTTTATACCGTTAGCAAATAGAGATAAATCGCTGATAAAGGGTATTTCAGTCAAAACATTTTTTGAGAGAAAATGCAAATAAAATATTTCTATGGTTTTTATTTTATAATTTGTGGTTCATGTGGTAACAAATTAGTGCCTGTATTTTTCAATACCAATAAAAATGAAATATATATATATATACGAGAAGGGATAGACAAAATTACAAAAAAGTCTTCACTCATTATTATATAAAAATTGGATAATTTTGTCATTTACTAATAAAAATAATATTAAATTAATTAAAATAAAATTTTAATTTGATAGAAAGTCTATTTCCCATTTTAAGTAGGTTAACTTCTATTTTATCTCTAATAAAATTAAATTAACTAAAATATAATTTTAATTTAATTGAAAGTATGTTTCCTATTTAAATTAGGTTAACTTCTATTTTATCTCTAACAAAATTAAATTAAATTAATTAAAATATATTTCTAATTTAATTGAAAATATATTTCTTATTCTAATTAGGTTAATTTCTATTTTATCTCTAATAAAAATGAAATTAATTAACATGCAATTCTAATTTAATTGAAAGTATGTTTATTATTTTAATTATTTTAATTTCTATTTTATCTCTAACAAAATTAAATTAATTAAAATTTTAGTTATAATTTTGTTAAAATATATATTTTAATGTTTTTATAAAATTTAACAAAAAAGAGTTAAAATTAAATTAATTAATACTTATCATTTAATTATTAGTTTAACTTAAAAATTATATTAAATTAAATTTTGTTTAAATAAAAGTATTAATATTAAAAATATTAAAAAATAAAGTATCCTAGCTCAAATAAAAAATTTACTAAATTGCAATAAATCATAAGTTTAATGAGTTGTAATATATTTAAATTATTATGTAAAGAAAATATAACTTTTATTATTTTTAAATTTTTTATTAACAAATAACTACTGAATTTTTTAATTATCTTATGATTAATTATGACAATAATATTTTTTTAAATGAAATCAGTTCTAGAGTTGAGAAAAATTAATTATAAAAATATTGAAGTAATATCATATAATTATTTTAATAAAAGATTTATAAAAATTGCAACGAATTATAACTATATTAAGTTAATATTAAATTATTATATAAATAAATAACATTATTATTATTTTAAAAACTTTATTTAATAATAATAATAATAATAATATGTTTAATTGTTTATTAAATATATCACGAGCCAAATAAATTTTTTGTTCACGTGTGAAACACGTGGTTATTTACTAGTATATATAAAATTTTGACTTGAGATTTATTTTGTGTCAAGTTGATACATTGTGTTTCATACTATTAGCAAATAGAGGTAAATTGTCTCATACCTTAAAATGGTGATGTGACAAAAGGTATTTTCGTCAAACAATTTTTTTTTTCAGAAAAATGTAAATAAAAAAAAAAAATCTCTGTAATCACATTTTCTGAATATGGATATATATAGGTCCTAAAAAACCCAAACCATCTCAAAAATTTCCAAATCTGAAAATCTCTGTGACCATTTGACTTTTTTTGAATTGAACAGTCTCGAAAATTTTTATTGGGGCAGATTTGAAGATCATAAATTTTTCGAACTGAGAACTGAACTGCACTGAAACTATATTGCAAATAAATTTTCATTAATAAATATTTTATAAAATAAATTGTTGAAACTTTTATCTAGTTATAAGCAAATCCACAAATTTAAAAAATTGAAACTATATGTGAATTTTATAAAATTTTCATTTAAATAAAATACATTAAACTTAAATTTACAAATAAATTTTATAAAATTTTAATATTTTGCTTATATTAAACACACTCTAAAAAACAAATATCACTTATAATTTAAAGTTTTAAAACAGTTACATTTACATGTTTTTTTTTTTACTTATATCTTTCTTTTAAAACTTGTATCTTCCAAATTTAAATTTTAATTGACGTTTATAACAAAAACATTTTAAAGATTTCACGTTTAGCAATTGTTATAAATATTTTCTAGTTAGGGGTGGCTACAAGCCAGTTTGGGTAAGGAATTGACCTAGTCAAAATTGAAACCAAAATTAGAACTGATTTAAAATTGGCCCGAACTGAGCTAGTTCCTGCTTAATAGATTTGGAACCAATTTTTTTTATCTCAAACCGACCGATCTAGTTCCTGGAAACAATCTTTCAAAGCCCTTGTAAGAAAACCCTCTTCATCAATCAAAGAATATGTCCAAGCCTCTGGTTTTGACCAACACCTTATTCCTGCCTCACAAACTGAACAATTTATGACCTTAGAAATTCCTCCTGAGTATCTAAGTACTTGGCTTAGCTAAGGATACATTCATATCCACTTTGGGGCCATAAGGTTGGGTCTTACCTACCACAGTAGACAAAGTTTGCCAGTCTTCTCAAGAATTGCTTTATTGGATTCCATATGCAAACATTATTATCATGTTGTTATTGGAACAGTTGAAACCTCTTTAAATGTTGGGTCGATGTTCTTCACTTTCTTTCCAAATTATAACCTAGCCCTGTCAGATCCACATGCTTTGTCAGCTTTAAAAGTCCAGATCCAAATCATTGATGCTGAACAAAATGCTACAACAATAGCAGCAACCCTTTATTACCAAATTGTTTACAGACTTCAGAATCATGCCATCAATTTGTCCTTACCATCGGTTCATAATGATGCTTTTTTTGTTAAGGCAAATTCTCATAATGCTCCAACATGTATCCATATTCCAAAATAAATTTCTAGGGATGAATTGTTAAGTTTATTCCTAGAAAGATGGATTACCAGTTATGAAAAGTTGCATGAAGCAGTAGAGCCAGTCTGTAGTTCTGATCTTGTTTTTGTCAAAAAGCCAGATGGTACTGTTGAAACAATTTTTAGAAAAAGACAAGAAGCACTGACAATTTTCGACACTCAGTTCATGCTTTCACATTTTTCTTCACTGACTGAAAAAAGTGCCCGTGACCCACTTTGATATTGATGGAAGACTGTAAGCACCCAATTTCGGGATGACTAGAGCATGGATGCGACAAAGGACCCAATAATAAAAATTGATTGTGAAATTAGATTTATTGGATTTGATTTATTAGTTTTGAACTAAATTGTAATTTATTTTTAAATTTTATTTATTTATTTAAATATATATATATATATATATTTAATAAATTTTCAAAAAAAAAAAAAAGAAAAAAAATACAAACTTTAAAAAAAAAATTTGGTCAAATGGGCCAAAGGCCCATTCAATTTATATAGCAAAATGGAAATGGCCAACCTTTGGCCATTATTTCATTATTTAGTTATTTTTCCGATCGGAAATGTAGATTTTCGATCGGAAATATATATTTCTTGTCGGAAATCTACACTTTCGATCGGAGAAATATGTTCCGTAATTTTTTTAATTAATTAATTAATTTGTTATTAGATTTTGATTAGTTGTTATTTTGATAAATATTTTTGTTTTAGTAGATAAATATGTGGATAAATTTATTTTTTTAGATAAATAATAAAAATAATTTATTTTGTTTTATTTTTTATCCTGTAATCAGATTATGGTTATTGGGTATATCTATATATATACGTATTTTTCTTTTCACAGGGAGGTTGGATTTTCTTTTCTCTTCATTTTTTGATTCTTAGCCGTGAGCCAAAAACACACCCCTCTTTATTTTTCACGTACTTTTTTTTCAAGTTTTAGCCAGTCATAAGATCCAAATAAATCAAAAATCACAAACCAACATAGCAAAAGTCACAGGCTTTCATCAATGGTGATCACCTTCTAAGGGGAATCAATACTGCATCTATCAAATTATTTTTTTTTCTACTCTTTTCTCTTTTTATTTTGTTTGATTATTTTTATTCCATTTAATTTTAATTTGATCTGATTTAATTTTTATTTTTTTGTTTAATGACTAATCTTTATTTTTTTTTGTGTTTATGATTATGGATAGGGTGATTTGAATCCATTGTGGAGAACAAAACCCATGAAGATCCATGGAATGCCATGGATTAAATTTTATATTTGAACGTAGCTTTAGGATTTTTATTTATTTATTTATTTTGTATTTTATTTTTGGGTTTGTATTTTAATTTTCCAATAGTGAAATTGTAATAGCCCCTACATTCATTTTTACATGTCCCTACTAGTCGATGACGTTGGTTTATGGTCCATTGATTCCATTAGCTTTCTGAGATTCTGAATTGGCTAACCATCACTCTTAGCCTTAACTCGGTTCAAGAGAGATTACTGGGCTCATCTGACCAGAGTCTGTAACCTAAGTCCTAAAGGGGGGTAGTCTTCTCTCGAGTTTGTAAAGGATGTCGGGCCTCTCTAACCTTGGCCTATAACTCAAGTCTTAAAGGAGGGCATCTTGCTAAGGGAACCTTGACCTTTTCACCAGACCCATCTCATGTAGTGACTTAGCAACTTTTCCTAAGATTTACTCGATTTACTTGTGTTTGTTGCCATAAGGTATTTCTATCTATAAAAGCCCAAGCCCATATTTTAGAAATCTATTTGGGCTAATAAAGATTGGGCTACCTTTTTATACCTAGAAATATTGTTTCTACGCTTTTGTTGCTTCGAGAGATTTGGCATGCTTGTGGGTTCTTGATATCCCTTGTTAGGAAAAGAAACTCACCATTGAACACGTGTGTGGGAGGAATAAGGTTGGAAGGATGTATGTTGTACACTTGATTTGATACTTGTATACTTGGCTTGTTATTTGCTACTTGTTGCATAGCACGTGCATCATGCATACATGCATACATATA
>CATIWM010503434.1:0-14689 GCA_949671775.1 Mallotus repandus
TGTTAATCTAGAGAAGACTCTCTCTTGTACCTACTAATTTTATAGTGGAAGAATTTTTTGGAGTTTGTCCCGTGGACGTAGCCCAACACTAAGGGTGAACCACGTTAAAATTTTGGTGTCATTTATTATTATTTATACGGCTGGTTTTACCGCCTATCTTATTCATCTATTGGCCGATTTGACCGCCTCCATATATTTATTTGTTCGATTATTTCTGCAGTAATTTTTATTTGTCTCAGTTAATATTATTCCGCTGCACCAACGCTGTCCAATTTTCTCAACAGTTAGTTGTAATTACGGTCAAGATTTGATTAAGTCCATCCGAATATATACGATGCTTCGATAAATTCTCTATTTCAATTGTATCATTAAAATTTCAACATTCATTAAGCTCTCAATTCTTATGTGAATTTGGCATCTCCATTCTTAGTACTGATGGTAATAAGAAGACAATAATTTTGAACATTAAATTTGTATGTACAATGGCAAAATTTTGTTAAAAATATAGAATAAAAAGAATAGAGATAAAATGATGTTGTAGCTTACGTAGTATAACTATTGTGTCCTCTATTAGAGTAAAATATTAAAAAAGAGTAGTTTAGGATTTGTAATTCATGAAAAATAAACATTGTAATTAAAGGATAACGATGTAATTTTTTATGTAAAAAAACTAAAGAATGAGTACAAAAATCAAGTAGTGAAATGTAAAAATCTCCATATGAAGAAATCTGTTCCTTCGGCTGCAATTTTTGATGTAAATATAGGGAAAAAAATTATATCAAAATTTTTTTTTTTTCCTAATTTAAATGAATGGTGAAACCTAAATATATTGTTTTTATTGAATTTAAACTAATTTTTATTTTTATATGAAAATGCACTGCACTTGTATTATTTACTAAATTTAATTCATTTTTATACTAAAAAGACATAAATAGAATTTAAATTCAATCTTTGTTTTCAAAAAAGAAATAAAATAATCTCAATATATTGATAAGTTATACAACAAATATAATAATTTGAATAATATATTTTACAAGTGGAATAGAAGTAAACCTTTTTGTCAATAAAAAAAATTGTTAGAATCTGAGTAGTAATATTGGACTATCCTATTTCTTCAACTCTTACCATAAGATGATACATTTCATAATTTTGATTTGTATATCTTTAATTATTTTAAGAGAATGTATTTAATTTTTAGCCATTATCAAACAATAATTAAATTTCTCCTTAAATAAGTCGTTAGACCTTTACTAATATTATGGTCCTTATCAAATCGAATAAAATTAATTAAAATTAAAAAGTTATAGATCCTAGTGATTTAGAAAAAAAAAAAAAGTGGTTAATTGCAATCTGGAAGTTCACTATATTATAATATATTTTATTCCTTAAATTCTGCACCATGAGAGTATTATATTATAAGGACTAAGTTGTTAATTTTAAACTAACAAGGACTAAATTATTTTTTCAAATTAACCGAATCATGATTTTTTTTTTTTTTTGCTCTTATTACTATACAAACATTTGAAGTTACAAAAACAAGACTTCTGTTGTCAAAGAATAAGTGACTATTGAGTGACAGAAAATAAAAATATTAAAAATAAGAGTATCTTAAAAAAAAAAATCTTTACATATCTTACTCTTTATTATAAAGAGTTTTTTTAAATTCATAAATAAAAACTCGATAAACTCTTTAGTTTTGAAATACAAATAAAAAATTAGTTTGAACTTCCACATCTAAAGAGCCAAATATAAATTTTTATTTTACTTTTAATTAATAAAGTGTAACTTTTATATTTTTTTTATCAATATTTTCTAATTTGAACTAATATATTAAAAAGGATAAAATTAAAGTAATCAATTATAAAAAACTGAAAACAAAATTTAAAAATGTATTGAATTTGAATAAATTTTTTTACCCTTCATGTTTAAAAATTAATAAAAAAGCTTTTTGAAAGAAAAATAAAATTTACCATTGGAGTTGCTCAAATGGAATGAAATTAGCTTTGTCAAGTTAAAAGTAAAACACAAAAAAAAAAAAAAAAAACCAACATATTAATAAATTAAAAGTTTGAAATTTTATAAAAAAATATTTTTCTGTATGTGGACCTATACTCAAATATGGAATAATCCATCATAAAAATTAGGGTGATAAAAAATAACCGAAAACTGAACCGAACTGATCCTATTCTGTTTAGTTTGGTTTTTTTATAATTTTTTAAATTTTAATTTGAACCGTACTTAAATATGTTTGGTTCAATTTTAGTTTTATTTTTTAAAAAAGGAATAAACCGAATCGAACTGAACTATATATATATATATATATATATACACAAACATACACATTCTTAACCTATTTCTTATAAATTTCATTAATGTTTCTCTCTTTTCCTATAAACTTTTTTTTTTTCACCTTCTCTTCACCTAATTTTTACACATTTCACTCGTTTTCCTCAAATTCTTACCTCATTTAGTCCTCAAATCCTTACCTCCTTCAATATTAAACAATTCTTTGAAGGTATGTATATTAATTTTTTGTTTTGTTCTAGAAATTTTTACTTTTTTAATATGATTTACTTGATGAGCAATTAAATTGATTTTTTTAATATATTGTTGATTAATTGCAGTTTTGTGTTCTTTGAATTTGATGGGCAATTAAATTTTAAAGATTAGAAAAGCTTAAATTTAGACCATATTGATATTTTTTTCATTTGCTACTTATATTTCTTCATGTTTTCGTGTTTGCACTTTGCCATTTTTAAAATTTTTCATGGATATGTCATATTTTACTACTTTGTTGTTAATTATTATGGACTTTTTTTTCATTTGAATTTTTATTTATCTTGAAATTTGTGTACTCTTAACAAGGTTTTTTTTAACTTAATTTAGATTCAATTTCATTGTATTAAAATTAAGCTCATAAAAAGGCTCATCTATAGTTCAAATTGAAATTTTAAACCGAAACAAATCGAACCAGTTCGGTTCAATTCAATTCAATTTTTTTAAAAAATATACATAAATCGAATCAAACCAAATAATTTTTACTTCAATTTTATATATTTTTCAAAAAACCAAACCGTACTTGCCCTAATAAAAATGGAATAGATTTTATGTTTGTGTGGACAAAAATATCATATGAAAAAATAAGGATAGAAAAGTAATTTCAAAAAATGAAGAAGTGAATGAATGTTGAGAACAAAAAAAGGGCCACTCTGACTCCACTCACTCAGCAAAACTGTAAAAATAAATGCAAGAAAAACTTGGAGATTGCATTACCTATTATGAGAGCAGTTGAAGGATTGCATTACTGATTATGACTCTGAGAAGCGAGAAGAGCTGTTGATAAGATCAAATCTGAAAATTTGTAAAACAGATTTTGTTTTCTTTAATGAAAGCAAAGCATCACTCACAAGTGTTCATTCCAAATTCAAGACTTTTATATATTTATATATAGGTTTGATGAGTGGGATAAAAAGTGTTAAAATGAAAATCTCGACTAGCTTAGGTGGTATTACATTTTGTGAGGCACCTGGAGGTGCTTGGTTTCCTCTCCCCCTCCCTCAAACTACTCTTCAATAATTTTTTTTTTTTTAAAAAAAGAAAGAAAGAAAAAACTCTACATTTAATTATAATGGCTTAGTTTTATGAGTTTTTTTTTTAAAAAAAATTGTTTGATTTCCTGGGAATTTTTTTTTAGAAAAAAGGCTAACCCTTACTAACTGGGTATGATACTTTTGCATAAAAATAATGTTAGATCAAGGGAAAAGAAAAAAAAAAACTTGACCAGAATCTGGTTTAGAGGTTTTAAAACCGCATTTAAATAATCAATTTGACCGGTTAAATTAAAAACCAACCAAATTTTAGTTAGGGTTAAAATTAAAATCGATCTAATCAAAAAATAATTTTAAATTCAACATAAGTATTTTTTATTATTTATTAATTTTTTATTCAAATACTTAATAAAAAATAGTGTGTTTATGATCGTTTATTTACTAATGTATAAAATCTAGTGATTAAATATTTATATCGTTAAATATATTTATTTATATATTATATCCAACGACGGCCAAATTTTTGTATATGCTTCAATTTTTTTACTCTTAATTGATAAAAAATAAAACTCATATTTTTATATTATAAATCTAACTAAATATAAATATACTGAGAATCGGTAAAAAAAAATTCTTTGAAGAAGAAATTACAAGAGAATGTTGCATCAATCTGGGCAAAATCCTGTGTAGACTCGTCATACTCGCATATTATAATTTTGTTTTCATAAATATTTTATCCATATGATTAATTTTAATGCTTCACTCCAGAACTACAACTAAGTTATTAGGTCATATTTAATAAATCCAGTCCAAAACAGAAACTTGATAATATCCAAAACCAAAACGTATTATGAAACCCAAAATTGATAGTCAAGTGATCTTAAAATGTACAAAGCCGAAAGATAATGAAAATTAGTCCAGTCCTTGCGACCGTCCGCAATAGGAATCAGTTGATTCATATTGCATATGCTCTTTTAACTAAGAAGAGTTGTTCAATAAAAAAGTTGTAATGTCAATTCCGGGGAGGAGGAACAATTAAATCTAGCAACTGCGCTACGCTCGTGCCTCTAGAGGAACTATATATTATTAGTTACTCATCTCTAATAATTAGCGCTTCTTTTTGCTTCCTTTTGCACCACTGGACTTGGAGGGAGTTGCCACCATGTACACGAACAGCACGATGATGGAAATGACAGAAATTAGAGATCCATATTTTGCCAATAGCCTCTGCAAAAATAAAAAAAAAATAAAAGGATTTGAACATCTTAAGAACTGATGTCTGCAAAACATTGTTGTTCGAGATACATCTGCTTAAGAACAGGCAGAAGCAAGGACTTATTGTCCCTATTTTACATGACATTTTGAATCATAAATCAAAACCAGGACAACCAGAAGATAGCTCATACCTTAGCCTGTAAACATTTTATCAAATCCCAAAGTAATTCCATAGAAAACAGGGAAGCAAAAAAAGAGAAGCATCAGTCAACAGGAAAAATAAGTGCTCAAGCACAGAATTGCAGATGCATAAACCTGAATAAGATGCTTACCCACTCAAACTTCTTTTCAGGAGGCCTCTCAGCAAGGACATCTAGAGGCAGTATCTGAGTTGAAAAAGCCTCCTACAATGACAGTTAGGAGATGAGAAACTTAATACCTAAAGTAGTAATACAGTGAATAAACTTAGAACTGCACATATATAAAACCTGTAGAGCTGCCTTAGTGGGGATGCGGAAAGTAACAAGTGCTGGGGAACCGTAAAACAGTCCTTTCACTTTGGCCTCCAATTCGAAAGAGTGAGACAGGATGCCACCACTACAAATATGTCGTGGACAATATTACACCAACGAACAGAAGCAGAAGCAGAAGCAAATATTAACCAAAACTTTCTATTATTTGATACTCACACATCTAGTCTTTCCCATGACTGCGAAGTATTGCCACTGATGACATCAAATATATCTTGAGGCCAATTAGCATCAATAAGACTTACATCATATGCAGTCCTGAAGAATACATGGGAAAATAACAAAATGATTATGAAAGTACAAGACTAGTACAGTATATACTCACCTTCGACAAACCATGTGAATTGGCTGAATATGTAAACTTACCCCCATACGAATATGTAAATGTACCCCCATACTTCTGTAAAAAGTCAGGTGATAAACTTTTGTTTGAACCCATGATATGACTCAGTTTACATTCTTACAAAGTGCAATGGCATGAGTTTTCAACAAAACTTGACCTAGACAAAAGCGTTAACTTGTTCTTATTTTTCCCCATAAATTCATCATCTCTCCAGTAGCATTGGCTCCATCTTCTCATTTATCTAGTTTTCTTCTTAATTGTCCTATTCTCTTCCCCCCAGTGCTTTGATATAAATGAATTTAAACATATCATTATAATGGAACAAGAAGTGCTTCAATGTCACGAAAATATAAATTGAGGTGTGAGATGTTTTCAACCAAAAATTTATGATATCACTAATGACTAAACTTTTCTCTATAAAACAAAGTGGAAAAATTATTTATTTGGTTATATGGATTCATTAGATGTCAATTTTAGCATTTTGCTGGAATACAAAAGAATTAACTAGAATTCCAACATCCAATTGTAGCTCTAGTTATCTATTAAGGTTGCTATTTTCTCTCTTGTGGGTTTCAAACAAAACAAATCTAGATTCAGGACACCAAGAATCTTTTAGTTAGCGCTACCAGTTCCAAGTAATATAACTGTATCTTACGTAGTTACATTATAAAAAAAAAAAAAAATACAAACACTGATCTGAAAAATATAAAATTTTAATATGCTCATCAGAAACTAATCATGATATTTTCATAAGCTTTAGTCTATTTTTTGCCACGAAAACAACTTATCAGACAAAGTAATTTATGGCCTACTCCAACTTCAAGTTAAACAATAGTAAAAATTTCCAAAAAAAAGCGGATAACTAACAAATGTTTTGCATGAAAATCTTCGTTGATGATACACTACAATCCGATCATGTGACACATAATAATGCGTTGACCCTAGTAAATTTTCTAAACTCACGCCATATCTCCATGGTTCTTAGATGCACTAGATTTGGCTCAGTCAAAACAAATGAATCAAATTAAAAAGAAATACAATTTAACTTTCAATTGAAAACACTTCTTTTCTTTGGGATGTAAGAGCAAACATGGGTCCACTAATTTGGTTTTATATTTTTATGCAAATGGAACATCTTTTACCCATACAAAAAGCCAAAGTTTTCATTCTCTGTCATGATTAGAACTGTTTAAAACATTTCTAGTAACTATAAACATCCTCTCAAGAATTGATTCTTAACTGCAGATGCTCAATTGTGTAACCTTTGAACAAATACACAACGATCTAACCATTCAGATAATCTATATGGTAAAATCACCACTTTGTCTGTGTAGTTTAGTTTCTTCATCATTTTGTAAACATCATTTTTGGAATGTTATACTTTCCCATTGAAAAGAAAAGCGTGCATCATTTCATCCAGCATTCAGCAATAGAGTGAATGAAACACTCTTGCTGTGCACTGACTTCTTGTTCCTCTTGGTCCCCATTTTGTTGTCTCTTCTTTCTATTATTCTTATCAGTTTGGAGGGCTTTAAGCTTTACAGCTGCTATGCTTTAGATAGCCATAGGATCATAGCTGACAACAGGTTCCCTCTATCCTCACATCAATTCCAATTCCTTAAGCAATATTTCCAATAAATCAGATAAAAAAACAGTCTGTTGCGCTGAAAAGAACCATAGTTCACAGGCCTATATTAACATCATATTATTTTAGGTTCATTTAGCTTACCATGATTGGCTGAATTACTTCTACAATGGTGGTCAACATTGATTCACAAGCATATAAATTTTTTTTACCAACTTCACATGATTAAAACCTAAGCTTGCCTCACAATAGCATCAAATAAAACACGAAACCTATACATCAGAGAGCATGATTATTAAATCAAATTTAACTACTGGATCAAACAAAAATTATCTTCCACGCCCTCATTAGATCTAAATAAAAAAATAAAATAAAAAAAACTGCTATGTTCAAAACTACGAACTGTTCACAGCATACAATGAAGATAAACACACAATTCGATCAGATCGATGAACAATAGAGGAAATTAGATGATAAAAGCTCAGATCTGATCATTTAATTATCCAAAAAATGAACAAACAAAAAAGCAAAAGCAAAAGCAAAAGAACTCACGAAGTTCCTTGGTTGTAGATATCAATGGACACGGAAACGCGTTCGGAGCCGGATTTGAGGCGATTGAGAGTGGCTTTCTTATGAACGACTATGAAAGGAACATCAGCGCTAGCAAAAGACGAAGAAATCAAGAAGAGCGCTACTAGTAGCACACAAATTAGCGGCTTCGTCATTGGATTCGCCATTTGATGAACAACTGCAGCTACCTCGCTCGCTCGATTGCTCCTGAAGATTGATTTCGATCCAGATTCGTCTAACAAGTCGACGAGGAATTAGAAGGTTTCGTCACTGATTTGTTTTATTCAGGCAGAGGGTTGTGATCTCGATACGTCGTCGTGTCACTTAAAAAAAAATCTCCAATCCCTAAAAAGTTTCGGCAAAATTTTCAATAATTTCTGACATTTTAGTTAAATTTTATGAACCATATAATAATGAAAAATAATCTTAATTAAATATTTATTATAAAATGATAAATTTTATTTATTGAATTTTTAACGTATTTTATTTTTATAATATTTTAATAAATTAAAATAAAAATATTTAAAAATAAAAAATTATTACCAGAATTTATTATATTACATATTTTAACTATTTTATCTTACTAATAAAAATAAAATAAAATATTTTTATTTTATTTTTATATTTTAACTATTTTTATTACTAATGTATTCAATAATATTTTTAAAAAATTGTAAAAAATAATAAATTATATATATATATATGACCAATTGAAAATTTAATATTAGGATCCAATTGTATGTAATAATGAGCATGTAAAAACTCCAACCTAAACCTATTTTATCTTAGTTTTAATCACTAGTCTAAAATTTTAATGGCTACAAAAATAACTTTTTTTTATAATTTTAATCATTAATATTCGAAACTCACTAAATTTCAACTAATTTATTTGACCAGAATAAGACTATAAGAGCAGTAAAAATTTTCTAACAACTAATTTAATACGATTGCATATATTATAACTCAAATCCAAAATGTTACTTGGCTACGAAAATAATTTATTTGCACACTCTTTTATTGTATATATCTAACAAATAATTATTTTATATTTTATATTCTTTAAAATTTTTTATATTTTATATTTGAATAATAAAAAATATATATGACCTAAATAATTAATTTTATTTATTTTTATTATTCATTTAATTAGCATAGTATAGCACGCTAAGATGCTATCGTAGTGTGTTATATTATTGCATTAATTAACTATTTATTTTTGTTATCTTTTAAACCATCTTCAACTCAAAATATTAAAATGGTACAAGTTTTAGACTAATTTTGTGTATCTATATCTCTATATATATATATTAAATTTTGAATCTTAAAATCATTAAGCTAAAAATTTGACAAGTACACCTTCATATTTGAGTATTCACTTAAAAAATTAATGTGTTAAGCTATTAAAAATCCTAATTTTTTACTAAAAATAAAATATTTTTAATAGTTATTTAGGATTATTTTTTAACTAAAACACTATTATACATATTTAATACTACTCAGATTCTAAAATTATGTATATATTATGTATTTTTCTACCTTAAATCAATCAAAATATTTTTCTAAACCATTAAAAAATTAAAAAAATTATAGTAATTGCTTAATATTATTTTTTAACTAAAACACTATTATACATACTTCAATACTAATTTAATAATTTTTTATTTCAAAAAAAAACTAATTTAATAATTCTAAAAACAAATCTTATTATAACTAAAAAATTATGGCAACAAAAATTAAAGAAAATAAAATTAATGTAATTTATTTAGTTATTATTCCATTCAAATTATTTATATCATTTTATTTCACAGTCCGCCCATCGCGCATATTTACGACTAGTTTATAGTAATTTGATCTCCAGCCATAACATCAAATTTCACACTAAAAATAATATTCTTTATAATATCTATCTTATTTTTATTACTTCCTTACTTTTTTATTATCTTTATAAATTATACTCATACTTTTTATTTTGTACATATCCATCCAATTTAAATATGAATAATATTATATATAAATAAAATATAATTATATTAATAAAAAATGTAATTTAATTATGAAAATCTTAATTCAATTTTTACGTAAGTGAAATTAAAATTTAGTAAAAATTATAGTAAAATAAATATTTGATTTAGTTATAAATACTATAAAATATCATAATTTATTTAATTAAAACATATAAAATATTACAATTAAATAATATAAAATATTAACATTGATTTAGTGTTGTGAATTACTATATTACTACCACAAATGTTTAACTAGTGCATTATGAAGTGCAATATGAGCATTTTTGTCTTTGATTTTTTTTATGTCGAGCAAGAAATTATTGAAAATCGGATATTTTCATTCTCTACTATTTCAAGTGTTAGAGCTGGTGCTTCGAAGGTATCTTCAATAGTGGCATTAGGATCACATTCATCTTCAATTATCATGTTAGGCATGATAATGCATGTAGTCATAATAGTAGTCATTATATTATGTAACACATTTTTTCTCCAAAAATGTATTGGACTAGCAACAATTACAAATGTGATTGCAGACTTCCAAAAAGCACACTCTACATCTTTCCTGTATGCCTCTTGTTCTATTGCAAAATACTTTTTCTTTGGACTGCATGGCATATAGGAAAGATGTATAAGAGTGGCCCATTTTGGAAATATACTGTCAACTAAATAATAACCTTTCTTATATTTTTTTCCTTGAATAACATAATGAGCAAGACCTTGAGTAAGATTGGACATTAAATGACATGACTTCGACAAATTGATGTCATTATTGGTACCCGACATGCTATATCCAAAGATTATAATCAGCTACTGCTTCAAGAATAATAGTCGATGACCCACTGCGTCATATATATTGTCCAACCATGCTGTTGGACAATTTTTTTCACTTCTAATGCATACAATCTACCATGTTGCTGACTAATATGAAGTAGCCTAGCAACATCATTACTGGTAGGTGCTCTTAGGTATCGTTCTAAAAAAATTTATACCATAGCACGACAAAATCTCTTTATACTTTCAAGTGTCGATGACTCCCCAATTTTTACATTTTCATCAGTAGCATCAGCTGGTAGACTATATGCTAACATCCAGAACACAACTCTTATTTTTTGTATAGGTGATAATTCAAGTCATCATAGTGCATCACATCGTTTTTTGAAAAAATTATCATAACCTTTGACTGCATCAACAATAAAAATGAATAAATTTTGAGATATACGATATCAATAACAAAAAGATCATCATTGTAGCATGGATTACTAGAAACATAATCATTAAAAAAATTATGATTAGTTGTTTCACGGTCACGATTGATCACTATATGGATTGAAACTAAACCACCATAGATAACTTGATTATTTTGTTGATTGAGATAATAATTAGTCATCATCTCATTATTATAAAATGTTTGATGAATAATAGTTTCTTCTACTACCCACTCATCCATCATTAAGTTGCTTTCTTCATCATCAAATGATGAAAATTGAATATTGGATGGACCTCAAATATTGAAATTCATTTTTATATTTTGTTGTATGACTAATTCGAAGAGAAATAAAAATAATTTATTTTAGTATATACTATTTTTTTTTCCATAATAAAGGATGCTATTTATAGATTAAAATTTATGTTAAGACGATAGAGTTTAAAATTTAATTCAATAGTTCAAAGAGAAATAAAAATAATTATTTTAGTATATACTACTTTTTTTTTCATAATACAGGATGTTATTTATAGATTAAAATTTATGTTAAGATGATAGAGTTTAAAATTTAATTCGACAGTTCAATGAAGATGAAATATATCCAATGGTTGAGATAATAATGAAATCCGTCTAATGGCTGAGATAAGGATAAGATTAAAACTTTAATCCAACGTTTAAAATTAGGATGAAATTCATCTGATGGTTAAGATGGTGATGAAACCCACCCAACAATTGAGATGAAGATGAACTACATATGACGATTGAGATAATGATAAGATTGAAATTTAATCTAGTGATTAGATGAGAATGAAATTCATCTGATGGTTGAAATGAGGAAAAGATCGAAAATTTAATTCAATGATTGATATGGTGGTAAAATCCATCTGATGGTTGCGATGATAATGAAATCCATTCGACAATTGAGATGAAGATAAAATCCATCCAATGGTTGAGATGAGGATAGATTTAAAAAAAAAAAATTGATCCAACGAATGAGATGAGAATGAAAACCATCTGATAGTTGAAATAAGGATAAGATTGAAAATTTAATATAACGGTTGATATGATGGTAAAGTTCATTTGACGGTTGAGAGGATGATGAAATCCATCAAACAGATGAGATGAAAATAAAATCCATCCAATGGCTAAGATGAGGAAAAGATTAAAAAAATTTGATTCAACGGTTAAAATGAAGATAAAATCTATCCAATGGTATATTTTATTCATCCAAATTTCTCTTATCTCCATTTTATTTGTCTCTTCCTTCTTTATACAAACTATTTTATACATTTGCATTTCTATAT
Source organism: Mallotus repandus (assembly GCA_949671775.1). Taxonomy (NCBI): domain Eukaryota; kingdom Viridiplantae; phylum Streptophyta; class Magnoliopsida; order Malpighiales; family Euphorbiaceae; genus Mallotus; species Mallotus repandus. Next base: position 12,306 of record CATIWM010503434.1, read on the forward strand.
ACTACACCACTCATATTTTCTGACTAGTAAAATCCTCCAAACACCAACTTAAGGAAAAATATGTCATTTTGATCTTCTAGATATAATGCTGAAAAATATATTCTCTTATTTCAAATGTATATGGAAATTTCTCAAGATCCTACTATGGGTGTACATCAGTCTTTTGATCGCTTTTGGTCTTGAGTTGAAGAATCATATAACAATGCAAAGGATAAGAGTTGAGATTATCGTAACAAAAGATTTGTATAATGTCAAATTCAGACAATAGAGAAAACAATGAGAAAATTAAATGCATGCATAAGACAAGTAGAAAATTTGAATCTTAGTGATGCCTTAGAAAAAGATATTGTGCTTATTATTATTATTATTTTTGTTGTTGTTGTTGTTGTTGTTGTTGTTATGACTTAATTATTTACAATTAAATTGTGCAAGAATATTACTTATGCAAGATGCTAATTATAAAAAAGAAGTTTTAAATTTGGTCATGTATGGAATATTGTGAATAATTTCGAAAAGTTTAAAAATTATGCTTGAAAAATCTCGTATGAAAAAAAAAAAGAATTATGTGTCATTAGAATCAGATAATCCTACTATTGATTTTCTTATACCTGAATCTCCTAGTTTGTCATCATTTTCTATTTATTAAAATGATTTAAATGTTGGTGGCTCATCACCTGAATGCCTTATTGGTATTAAAAAAAGTCAAGTTAAAGAGAAAAAATGATGAACAAATTTCAACTATCATCAATACTTTAAAAGAATAAAATGAAAAAGCTTAGGGAGACATTGAAGAAATGTGGTTTAGGCATATTACAAGCATATAACAAACATACAACAATGAAAGAATTAAGTGAAAAAAATAGAATTTTGATGTGGGACTTGAATACTATCGAGAATCCAACTATGCGTGCATTTGTTGAAGCTGAACAAACACGTATTATACAAAAGAGATATGCACAACATCAACCACCACCACCACCACTATCTTCTACTTCTAATTGTTTTGATAATTTTGTTGGGTCTGGATCTGGTTTACTAGATTATTAAAATACTTGATAATTATATAATATTTTTAATATTTATGTATTTTTTTAATAATAATTGGATGTTTTAAAATTTATGTAATGTTTTTAATATTTATGTAATGTTTGATAATGTTTTTAATATTTATGTAATGTTATTCTATATTCATGTGAGTATATTATTTCTTATGTACATATAATTAATAATATATATAATTAATGTAAACAATCATATTAATTTTGAAAATATAAATAATAATACATTCAAATAATTTTATATTCTTGAATTAAAAAATAAACAAAATAATTATCATGACAAGAAAAATAAAATAATGTAAAATTAAAATTGGTCTAAAATATTTCAAATGTCAAAGTATATGACTTATTTTGTAATTATACACAACAAAAAAGAAAAAAAATGGGTGAAAAAATGTTTGCTCGTGTGACCAGTTGTTGTGACACTATTCACACACAACAATTTGCTGTATTGACAATTTGTACTTTTTTAAAGCAAATTGCTTATGCGTTGGAGATGACCTTAGTGGTATGACATAAGTTACATTGCTTTTTGTGAAATAGACAGTACTATAATGCTATTCAGTCAAGAGTAACAAATTTTTTATGTGCATGTTTTTAAACTCTTTTTTTTCCCCCTTTTTTAACAAAGTAGAAATAGTATTCAATAAAGCACAGGCATTAAAATCATATGAACACATGAAACACTAGCTTTTAACATCTATACACAACATGACATTGGAAAGTTAAACAGCCACAAAATTACCAGTGCTATGGTTATGTGGACTCCATATTTCCAATTTGGCACTACAGTGTGCCATTTATTGGAGAGAGTGAACTTGATTTTGAATTGATAGATTGGGACAATGTTTTAAATTTTACAAATTTATACGTGTGACAAACTCCATCTTAAATATATTCTCATTAAAAATTAAAAAAATTTGAAAAATTTAATTTTCGAGTAGACCGTATTAAATTTTTTTTATAAAATTTATTGTTGATTTAACCACCAATCATTAAGAGTACAAACCATTCTTTAGATTTGTTTGATCACCAAGCAAATAGGGTAAAAAATCATCAAATTATGGTAGTACTCATCAAGATCGAGCACAAAACTTGAAGCCCGTAGCAAAATAGAGAACAAAATATCTAGCAAAAAGCCATTGAAGGCAGCCAAAAAAAAAGGAAATCAAAGAAACAAACATAGATATATAATGAAATAAGAAAAAGAAACAGAATATGGAAGAGAAAATGGAATGTTTACGGGCCAAAATGGGTGGCAATCCCCCTATTCAGTGTTGGAATACAAGGAGAGTTATAGAGAATATGGGAAAGATGAAAGAGAAA
>CATIWM010503494.1:0-16068 GCA_949671775.1 Mallotus repandus
GTATAAAGCAAAAAAAAATGTTGAAAAAAGAAAATAAATAAAATGTTGAAAAAAAAGTATAAAGCAAAAAAATGTTGAAAAAATAGTAAAAAGGAAAAAATATTGAAAAAAAAAAAGACAATCCTAAAAATAAAGGTGACAAATGGCAGTTGTTATATCATGGACCCTTGTCCATGACGCAATATGGACTACGCATGTGTGAATGAAAACGTGCGTCTTTCCTTTTTTTTTTTTACTTAAAACGTCTTTATATCATAAACAGAGCAAGGATATGGAACTGTACTAGTTCTTAAGAAGAGGGATTAAGATGATGCATTAAACAAAATATGTTCTATCTTTGAGTGATAGTTATATCTGAGTTTTGATCTTCATCCTACCATCGAATTGGAGCGTGGAGGTGCATCTTTTACAGGGGTTTCGAAAAATTGATAATGACAAGTGGGAATTCGCCAATGAATCTTTCCGGCGAGGTGAGAAGCATCTGCTGAAGAATATTCAAAGGTGGAAGTCAACACAATCCCAGCAGGTTGGGAGCTATACAAGCCTTCCACTGAAGCAGGGAAATCAGAACTGGAAAGTGAGATAGAAATATTGAGGTAAAGAGAGGAGTATGATGATGCAGGAGGTTGTAGAATTACAGCAGCAGCAGCGAGGATCTGTTCGCCAAATGGAAACAATGAATCAAGGGCTTCAGGCAGCAGAGCAAAGGCAGAAGCAGATGGTTTCATTCTTGGCAGATACAATGTCGGAGAAATAAATCCATCTCCCATTAAACAATATCCTGATTACAACCTACAAGGCATGCTAGAAATGGGTGAGGAAACAGTAGGCATGATGTTTCCAGTTGAGAATGTTCCATCAAATGAGTTTGCCATTTCAAATGAGCTAGCGGTGACACAAGGTTATGTTGAAACTCCTTCTCAATTTGGAGAAGGGACATCAAGTGAAGTCTGATCATAGTGATTTTAAAGGTCAATGCATTTCATTAAAAAATATTATATATATATATCATTTTTGTTTTTTTATGAATTTAAAGTGTATAATTAATGAACATATATGTTGTGTTTAATGAACTTATATTTTTTATTGATGAACCTATATAAAATAATAGCCCTATAAGTTCATCTTATATATTTATATGTAAAATGGGTCCATTTTCATTTTTTATTTGATGAACCCGATGTATATAATTAATGAATTTGTATGTTGTGTTCAATGGATTTATAGTTTTTTATTGATGAACCTATATAGAATAATGAACTAGAGTATTAAAAGTAATGAACTCATAATTGATAACTAATGAATTTTTATGATTTAATCAATGAACATATATTATTTGACTAATTAATTTATTAATTTTTACTTAATATCGGTAAGTTGTTTGATGAATCACAAGTGTATAGTTAATAAACATATATGTTGTGTTCAATGAACTTATGGCTTTTTTTTTATTGATGAACATATATAAAATAATAAATTAGAGTATTAAAAGTGATGAACTTATAGTTAATAACTGATGAATTTTCATAATTTAATCAATGAAATTAGATGATTTCTTGTTAAAAAACTATATTATTTGACCAATTGACCTATTAATTTTTACTTAATACTAATATGAATTTTTATTTATAAATTCATTGACCTTTACCTATAGTTTCAATGAATATATAAGTGAAGATCAATGAAGTTGTAGCAAATTCATTGATCTTCACCTGTAGGCTCATTGACATTCATTTACAGACTCATTAACCTTCATCTGCAGATTCACTTTTACAAATCCCCACTCTCTTGCTCAATTCATGTATATGTATATATAGACATAAACAAAGTGCAAAAAAATGTTTAAAAAGAAGACAAAGTGCTAAAAAATGTATATGATCAATATTTTCTATCTCAATTTGTATAAATCAACCAACGTGTAGCATCTTTATCACTTGGAAGTTACATGCACATTACAAATCTTACAGGTTAGCTTGGAAAGCTTTATTGTTATCCTCATGGGTGGTTGAGGAAATAACTTTGCTGCCTTTTCAATTGACTCCAAAGCAGCCTTATTTTGGCTTGCAGCAAGTGTTAACGTCAACATTTTTCTCCACCCTACACCCTTTTCAATTGCCATTATCACTGTGAAAAAGTTTGAGATTACTCCTTTTTAGTTTGGAGTTTGCGTGAGGATTGCAATTGTTCGAGCTCAAAAGCCTTTAAAAGACGGGCTGTCGCAGTTTTCTGTTTACTTCAATAACTGCGAATAGAAGAAGGCAGTTTGGGGGTTTGTTCGGAGGCATTGAAGAATTGAGGGTAATGAGAAGAGGAGGAGGTGAAATTAGGGATGTGGGAAGCACGTTTTTGGGTTTTGAAATTTGAAATGTCTTTGAGAAGAGAAGAAGATGGCAAATACAGTACCAGAGACGGAGAAGAGAAATAGGAGGGAGAGGGGACGTGTTTTCACACGTGTGATGGATCATGGTCTATGTACAGGGGTTCATGATAAAATTTGCGGGGAAAGGTCCAATTTGTCCTCTAGATTTGTGATCTATGAACACATTTCACCTCGTGTATTTTTTTTTTGCCCAATTGGAACTTCTGTTTTCGAAATCAAGGCATATTGGAACTTCACTGATTACAATCAAATCTTATAATATTTTTTTAGTACAATTAAGTCCTATAAATTAATAAAAAAAACTAATTTTAAAGGATATTAACAAATAACATTGATAATTTTTTTAGAAATATAGATATAACTTAATTTTAAAATTTTAAAATTTTTTCAACCAAAAAAATATTTTTTAAAAATTTTAAAATTAAGTTATATAAATTTCAAAAAATGACCAAATTTATTTGTTAATATAAATAACAAATTGATAATTGACCTAACTTTTTAATTTTAATAGTTGAATAAAATTTTTTAAATTATATTCTTTAGTTTAAATTTTTTAAATCTAAACAATAATTTTTAAAACCTACACAATAATTGATGAAATTAATTTTTTTATTCAATTATTAAAATTAAATTTTAAGTCAATTATAAATTCGCTATTTATATTAACAAATAAATTTGGTCATTTTTTTTAAAATTTATATCAATTGATTTAAAAAATTTTAAGAATTTAAGAAATTTTTATAAAAATTTAAGAAAAATTTTAAAAAATTATTTTTTATGTTGAAAATTTTTTAAAATTAATAATTAAATGATATATATATATATTTCTAAAAAAACTTATCAATTTTATTTGTTAGTATATGTTAAAATTAATTTTTTTATTAGTTTATAGAACTTAATTGTAAAAAAAAAAAATTATAGAATTTGATTGTAATTGAAATTTTGAAAATAGAAATTTCAATTGGGCAAAAAAAATACACGAGATGAAATGTGTTCGTAGGTCACAAATTTAGAGGGTAAATTGAACCTTTTCCCTATAATTTGCAGACAAAGAAAATGAGTTATATTTGAAAAAATTAATTTTATAAAAGGTGAACTATTTCTTTTAAGTTTTTTTAGTTTTTGATAAATTTATGGAAAGATCTCTTGATTCAATTTACAACCAGCCCAAAAAACTTTCAGGCTAGGCATAGGCCATTACTAACGGCCGCAACCATAAGATTAGAAACGGCCCATTAGACCATATGGTGGCACTAGAATCAAATTTCTGTTATTCTTCAAAGTCAGTCAACGCATACCATTGGTTACTAACGAGCTTACATTTTTGTCCAGTGTCAACAATTCTCCTTCACTTAGTTCTCAGCTTGTTCAATCTCTAAAAAAAGAGCAATTATTTCAAAAAAAGCCAAATGGGTACCATAGGAACCAATTGGTTAATGGATTGGGAGTCTGAATCATCCCCAGTGGCTACTGACTTCATGGCCATTCCCTTCTTCGCTCTCTTCTTCCCCCTGCTTAGGGTTGCTCTTGATACTTACGTTTTTGAGGTATCTTTCACTGCTTTTATGGTTGATTCTGTTGTTGGGTTTTCTTTAGTTTCTTCATTTATTAATTTTCAGTTGATATTGAATTAGTTTAAAAGTGAGTATCTGAGCTCATTAGAATGTGATTTGGAGTCAAATGTCTGCTCGTTAGCCAGCAGTTTATGGATTTTTTTCTTTTATTGGCGAGATTCAGACCATTATCAGGTTGCAAAACTCATAAACAGTGATCAACAGAGGCTCTGATCACAAAATGTTGGACATTGGATAGATCTTTAGCAATAGTTGTGTTCTAAATGAATTTAATTTACACCCAGTTGGGTAAATGCCAAAATCACAGGAGTGTTAATTATAATTCAGGACAGTTGCCGGCTTAATATGCCATAGTTCATTTTTGTTGCAGAAATTAGCAAGAAGATTGATTTTTGGGAAGGCGATTGCAGCAATAGATGTTGGGACACATGCAAATAGAAAGAAAATTAATAAATTCAAGGAGTCAGCTTGGAAGTATGTGTATTTTACATCTGCTGAGATTTTAGCTCTTGCTGTCTCATATCAAGAGCCCTGGTTCACTGATACCAAGTATTTCTGGGTGGGACCTGGAGACCAAATTTGGCCTGATCAGAAGCTTAAGTGAGATCATTAATTTTTCAAGACACAATTTGCTATTTTTTTTCAGAAAAAAGATTGCTTTTTTACTAGGTTCATTTTAATGCTTGATTCTTCATATGTTCATCCATGTTAGAATTATAGACATGCACATTTCCATGTTCAGCGTTAGCTGACTGGCTATTGTCACTGTGCTCAGATTGAAATTGAAGGGTCACTACATGTATGTTGCTGGGTTCTACATATACTCAATATTTGCTTTGCTTTTCTGGGAAACAAGACGTTCTGATTTTGGGGTCTCCATGGCTCATCATGTGGCAACTGTCATTCTCCTTGTCATGTCTTACATACTTAGGTACGTCTTGAAAGCGTTCAGCTTGAAATTTCGTTTAAGTTGTTCAGTAATTTGAATAATTGTATCTGTATAGCTAAAATGAGAAGCTTCGAAGCACACATTAGAGTTGCACATATATCTTCAGCACACAAAACTATAACTGAAAGTAGGAGCATTGCACGGATATTGTAAGAGTTTTCTTGTATTATGTTGCACTCACTGTAAAGGTTTGTTTAAGATGCTTGCCAGTATCTTAACAAAATGCTGCTTTTATCACAGATTTGCTCGGGTTGGTTCGATTACTCTGGCCCTGCATGATGCATGTGATGGATTCCTGGAAATCGCAAAGATGTCAAGATATAGTGGCTATGAATGGAGTTCTAGCATTTTCTTTGTTCTGTTTGTTCTCTCTTGGACAATACTTCGTATAATCTACTTTCCTTTCTGGATACTTTGGAGCACAAGGTGAGTAGCATTTGCTGATTTCTTCTAAATTTGATGCATTTACCTTGCTTCGTATATACTTTGTTGAAAATGCTAGGTATTAAGATTAAAAAGATGAAAGGAAATTTTGGCATAAGAAACATTAGGATAATGTTAGAGGACTACAGATGTTTACTGTAGACTGCAAATAGTCTTTTTTCTTTTAGTATTTTCCTTGCTTAAACCTGGCAACCTTTTTTGCTTACTTTAAAAACTTAAAATTGGCAGATTCAAAATGTTCAGAGACTGATATTTTCAGTGATGAACATTGCATAGGTTTGTTCTGCCTAGGGGTGGCCACAGTTCGGAACCAGATGGTTCCAGTTAGAAGATTTATGGAACACCCACGGTTCGGAACCAGACGGTTCCAGTTAGAAGATTTATGGAACCGAACTTGAACTGTAAACAGTACGGTTCAGGGTCGGTTCGGAACCGGCCGAACCGGATTTCGGTTCTAAAACTTGATTTATATATAAATTTCTATTTTCTGTAAATAATTTACAATTTTTATTTTGTCAAAATTATTTTATCTATATTTTAAATTATTAAACAAAATATCCCTTAATTAAATCAAAATTATTTTATCTATATTTATTATCTAATATTTTCATTAAAAAATCGGTTATATATAAAAATAAAATTAAATGATTGTGACTTAAAATTATTCTCTAATCTTTTTATTAAATAATCGGTTATATATAAAAATTAAATTAAATGATTGTGACTTAAAAAAATAAAATCTAACAATATATATATATATATATATTAAATCCGGTTTGGAACCGTTGAACCAGCAGTTCCAGTTTGGAACCGCCGGTTCACGGTTCAAAAAAATTTGAACCAACCTTGAACTGAAAACAGTACGGTTCAGGGTCGGAATAGTCCCGGTTCTGATTCGGAACGGTTCCGGTCTGAACCGAACCGGACCGTGGCCACCCCCAGTTCTGCCTGTGACCTCACAGATGAACTTTCTATTTTGAACTTTTATGCATGGATGCCTGAACCACTAGCAGTAACCCACGGCTGTAGTTCATGCTTTGTTTTGATGTAAAATTCAAAGAATGATCATCTCTTAGCCAAAACACATGATATTCAATAGTTCCCATGTTGATAAAATCAAGACGCAAATCGCATAACCATTATTTTGTTGCTCATTAAGATATTTGCAGATTTCTCATCTTGAACCTTGTGCCTAATTCTCAACCTAATTTGTATATAATCCTTTTTCTCTAACTAATCATGTTTCTGCTGCAGACTGCAGCATATCTTCCAAATATTTTCAGCCATACAAAACTTGACTGTTCTGCTCTAATGTATGCTTCCTTCAGAAAGCAAAAAAGAACATTTTTATTCCCTAAATTTCATAACATTGATCATAGAAATGTAGATATGTCATTCTCCCCATCTGAAGATAATGATGATGATGACAAAGAGAGCAACCCTTTTGTTGCCTACCTTTTCTTTTATTAATTTATTGTATTTGCTTATCTACAGCTATGAAGTTCTTTTGACCTTGGATATGGAGAAGCAAAATGTGACTGTACCGTTGTACTATTATCTCTTCAACACACTTCTATTTTGCATACTTGTTTTCAACATATATTGGTGGACCTTGATGGTTGGCATGGTTATAGATCAAATCAAGGCAAGAGGCAAAGTCAGCGATGATGTTCGATCAGGTAAAGAGCATTTCCATACATAAAGCAAGTTTACCAAACTACACCTCACTTGCATTGCATTTGTGTGCCTATACTGTTTCAATCCTTTCTAGGCTCTAGCCTTCACAATGTGACATTGAGCACAATAATGAATAAAACTTAGCTCTGAAAGGGCACAGAATTGCCATTTGTGCGTATCTACTAGGTTGTAGTCTAATCCTTCATCGGTACCCTTTAGAAGAAATCTCAGTAGTTGTTAGCAACACTATACCTGTGCAGCATGTATTATCATGTTCTTCAACTGTTTCATTCAGGAGAAAAATTGTCCGTATTTATTTTAGTATAACAGAGGCTTCTAACTTAATCTTGAAAGCAACTCACATTAAAGATAACTGTGCATGTTTATTGATGAGAATAGAATTTGCTCAAAGGACCCTGTTGTCTGATGTCTAAGTTTCCTATAACTGAATCCTGAATGTCTCTATGTTTATGCAGATTCCGAAGGTGAAGATGAGCATGATGACTGAGAATAAGATGGATATGAACCCACTTTTGCCAAGGTGATAAATAGAGAGTTACAGTGTTGCAGTTTTGCTGGATTGATACCATGAGTTTGCTCCTTTATTCCATTTTTTTTTCTTCTTTAGTGTGAAATGTATGCTCTCTTGTTCTTACCTTCATGCAGATAAACCTTATAGGCTACATTGATTAAAGGGTCTGTATGATATAGTGGGATAGAGTAGGAGGTTGAGCTGAAATATGGTAAATAGCAGATAAACATTATTCACAGTTCAACTTCGGTCAATGTAAATTTCATCGTAGCTTCTGCATAATTGAATCTTTGTCTTTGGTTTTGTTAAATTTCTCAGCAAAAAGAGAAGATGAGCGGTTAAAATTTCTCTGGGGAGAATATGACATTTACCCCCTCCACCTTCAAAAATGCGTTCATATGGTAATTTTGGTGGCTTCAGATGCAAGAGCTGTCCCTAAAAAAAAAAAAAATATCTGAGGCTTAGTGCTTTTGTGAGTGGGAGAAAAAGAAACTGAGACCAGCCAATGACAATGCTGAAACAGATACTTCAGCCAGAAAGAATGAGGCCTAAAGATCAGCTGTGAAACCTACAGAAGCCAGAACGAGTGATGTATTGTCTTGGTCAATACATCAATTATTTTGCTTCTGGATAAGCAAGGTATCTAGAAATTTTGGACTCATGCAGGCATTGCCTCTATGGGAGCCTCTCCTTCCACATCTTTCCTTGTGGTTGAGCTTGGCTTGGCTCAACATTGTGAATATCTTTCCACCAGAAAAAGTGAAAAGTGCAATCGCCTTTTATAAAAGCTCACTAGAATATTTAAATTTCTGTTACTTTATGTAGCAAGTAGAGCATAAAGTACTTCACAGGGTATTGTATCAGGAATAACCAAAAAATTTTGACATGTGAGTTCCTTGCGAATGTTTTTAATTTTCTAGTTAGCAGTTCTCGTTGCGCCACTATGCTACGCGTCTTTCAACATGTTGATGACCCTTTTTAGCTTTGAAGCATACCCACTCCGAGCCTTCATGGAAAACACCTGTACATAAACTATGCAACTGCAGTGCAAAAACTGAACTTTGAGTTGAGCTATTAGTGTGAGACTGAAGGCTACAAGGAACCTTTAAAGAGATAGTGGAAAAATCACACAAAACTAGAATAATTTTGACATGGGGAACTTTTTTGCTACTTTTACTTTAGAGCGTTGCTACTGCAATTTCATGTTAGAGACATAAACTATGTTTCTTTAAACGTGGTTGAATTTACTTTGCTTCTCGATAACTCTCCTGTCAGAAAGGAATTATAGTGCAACCAGCTTGCTAGACTGAGCCTTCAGTATTGCATCTAGTCCTTTTCCTTTCGTTGCCCTTTTACGAATCTTTTTTTGAGTGCATTGGATGGTTTTTATATCATACAAGTTAAACTTCAGTATTGCATTTGCATACAGTCCTTTTTGCTTTTTTCCCCTTTACCCTTTCTTTTGGGTACATTGGATAGTTTTTTAGCATAGAAACTTGAAACAGAACTTCATGATCAGAATGCACCCAAAACAAAGATTGAATAAAAACTACATTGAGAACAAAACTAAATCTGTTACACCAGCAATAATACAGAGAACATTAAGTTTTATTTTCATTTATCCAACTTCTTAACTTGAAAAAAAAAAAAAAAACTACACTAGTTAGAGCAGCAATAAATTTACAAACTTGATTTCCATCACTCAAAAGATATATTTTTCGTTCTCTTATGTTACTTGGTATGATGGAACAATTCCATAGCCACAATCTTCTGTAGTAAACATCTGATCCATTTCAAATTCCATTTCTGTTTTACTTGCAAATCGACCCTTAACTCGGGGTCTACTCTCCGCGTTGGCCTTCCTTGTGGCATACCTTATTTTCTTATCAAATTTCCTTGATTTCCTTTTTTCTCTGTATCTGAGGACGCTTGCTTCCCTGTTTGTTGGTGAAATCTGGAGTGACATCAACAATGAAGAGGTTGGAAGGAGGTTGTTGGGCTCTTTCGAAAATCTTGGATATGAATTGGGAATATTGCTTGTTGTCAGTAAATAGCCAGCATTCATGAAAGAAACAGGAACCTGGTTCTGAAAGTGTTTCAGAAACAGAGTCAGAAACTGGTTTTGAGAGTATTGCAGAAGCAAGAGAAACAGTGTCAATTTTGCATCAGTAGAAATATAAAAGGAGAGTTCAAAGCTAGCTTGCATATGTAGAAAATATAGACCAGTCTAAAACATTCACACCATGATCCAAAAATGGAGATAATCTTTGGCAGCCTTTCTCTCTTTTAACATTATATATAGTCCGATGAAAAATGCATCTGTCTGTCTATCTCATGCTATCGACAGTGATCGGTAGTATTAAAAAAAAAAAGTGGACGAGGTTTTCATGACTCACAGAACATCAATCAGAAAAACCAGAAATTGCTATAATTTAGGCATTTAGGGACTTGGTCTGCTAATATTTTCAAGTAATTACGAAGATTAACCATTAACCAACTTTAAGAAATAGATTCTGTAGAAAATCAGAAAAAGAATGAATTTGATGTAGAATCTTACTTTCTGACGGTTGGCAGTAGTACTGTTGGCGAAATCAGCTTTAGAGGCTTCATACCTACTGTCAGCAAATGTGTTCTGATGCTGGTGGTGTCCTTGTTGATCCTTTGATTCGAAGGATTGGACCGGGACAACACTATCATTGCTAATATCTCCCTGAAGGACACCGGAAAGTTGCTCGTTCTGATCTTGGCTCTGATACTCGGCACATGAATTATATTCAATAAGATCCAAATACTGATCAACGTCCTTAGCAAAAGGAAATACACCATTAGTCTGGTTATCACTACTATCAAGATCAAGCAGCAACCAAGAATTTGCTTCATCTTCTTCTAGTTCCTCTATACTCTTGTTGGCTATGGCTTCATTTTGCAAAGGGGCTTGCAACTTGTCCAGGTAAGTAATTGAGGAACCTGGCACTACACCAGGGGGAGGGGATATTGGGACCCTAATATGACGGCGTGCGAACGGATTGGCCAAGTGAATTTCAGCGTCACAGTCGGCGCATAAATTTGCTGCATCAGCCTGACAAGTAAAAGTTGCTGGAGCATTTTCACAGGCAGTGCAAATCCAGACGCGCTCATGCTTAAAAGCTAAGGGATTTGCTTCATGAATACATTCATCACAGCTTTGACAGAGGTAAGTTGAGTCAGTTTGGCAATAGAGTGTGCAGGGTGCTGCATGACACACATCGCAACTATGACCCCAGTTGCTAGAATAGTCATTTCTCTCAGAAATCCCCTTCAACATACTTGTTTTACAAGATGACTTTCAAATCTGAACTGTGTTGTATGAGGATCAAATCATCAGTAGAAAGTAGGTGGAGTGAAGTAGTAGAGGGTTCGGAGTAGGCACTGGAAGTGAGCAAGAAGCACAGTGAGAATCTAAAAAAGTACCGTGGTATTGTTGAAATTTGAAGTGGCTGTAAGAGGATGGTTTGTGATCTTGTGGTTATTGTGCTTCAGAAGAGAGTGTGGGTGGGATAGAGGTTCTTGGTGGGACTAAAACTTTGTGCTTTTTGGAATATTTTGATACAGTGGGAGAAAGTGAAGTGTGCTTACTCAACTTGACCAAGAAAATGCTAAAACTAACTAATGTTTCTATTTTTACAGCATGATTTAGTGCACAATCCATGAAAGTAATGTGTTATATTGTTGTATATGTTATCCAACAGAGGCTATTATTCTTGTGGCTCACATGACCAGAGCTATTATTAGCTAAGTTTTAAAGTTTCCTCCCTCTGTCTGATTCTCTTGGCTTTCTTCTGAAGTTGACTTCAACAACTGGGCATGAATTCTAACTCAGGACCCCAAGAATATGATTTTGATCATGGAGTAGGCATAAAGTGCATTTCCAATGAAAATGCAGGCTGTTGTCCTAGGCAGCACAGAAAAGCAAAGCAAAGCATGTGTTTAGATATAGTGTCATTGCTGATCAGCTAAAAGCTAAGATTCAGAGACTAAATCAAGATGTGGTCATTATAGCAATAAAAAGTACAATAAGGCTCTATTGGTCCATTGTTGCGCAGGGAAGTTCAAGAAAAAATAACTTTAGCTACTTCAGTATTGGATATGTTTTTACTCTGGCAACCGCAAATGAGAAATGGGCAGATGTAATTTCCTTCCTTTCCGTTTCTTTTAATCAGACAGTCTCATATAGGGTCGGTCATACTCATACCCACACAAACAGATGCCCTAATACTCAAGACCAACACAGCATTCTTTGAGGATGGCAGGTAGCTTCAAGGGGTACACACTTCAAACCTTTTTGTTTGTTTCCTACAACAACACCCTTTCAAGATCACTTCAATGTTTGAACATGGCTGTTATCATTGTCAAGAGCCAAGATCCACTTCTTGAGCCGCATGTACTCTCAATTTTTTTCACATTGCATCTTCCTATTAAAATTTTAGCACCTTTTTATTTTTAATCTCAAATACATTAAACTCTTATTGAAAAATTGACAGTTAAAATATTCAAATTAGTTCCTGTAATTTTAAAAACTTTCTATTTAAATAATTTTTATTATTAACAATTAAGTATATAGGATTACTAAAATAATTCAATTAAAATTATTAAAAATTTTAAGAACTATACATTTTTATATAATTAAGATATCAATCATATATTTCTTATAGATTTACAATAGTAAAAATATATATATAGTTATAAAAATTATAACATTCTACAATAGTAAATATATATATATATATATATATATATATATGCATTAAATATTTATATAACTAATAAAAAGTATGGTAAAAATTAATACATAATCAATTTTGTAATCAATAAAAAATAGGAAAAACCCAATTTTTGGTCCTTTTGTCCTTTGCTTTTCGATTTTTTCATTATGTCCCTATTTTTGAATTTTATTTTATTGTATCCTACATTTTTTTTTCATTGAGTCTTTATGTTTTTATTTTTTATATATATTAAATCTTTCCGTCAAAATTTTAGTTCCTATATTCAATACTATATCTAATTAAGTCTTTATAAAATATATGATTGAATCCCTACATTTTTAAATTATACCACTTAAATCCTTAAAATTAATAGTTTTAGCTAATTAAATCGTAATTTTAAAATTTTTTAAGTTAATTGTTAAAATCGTAAAATGCATATTCTTTTATTTTTGTATCTAGTTAAAAATATAGATTATCAATTTTTTATAAATTTTTATTAATAAAAATGTAGTTTTAAAAAATATGTAAACTACAAATTTAATTTTTATATATATACACACTAGTAAACAACCACAAATTTTAGTTCCTATATTTAACACTATATCTAATTAATTCCTTATAAAATATATGATTGAATTCCTATATTTTTAAATTATACCACTTAAATCTTTAAAATAATAATTTTAGCTAATTAAATCCTTATTTTAAAATTTTTTAAGCTAACTATCAAAATTGTAAAATGCATATTCTTTATTTTTGTATCTAGTTAAAAATATAGATTATCAATTTCTTATAAATTTTTATTAATAAAAATGTAATTTTAAAAAATATGTAAACTACAAATTAATAATGATCTAAAATTTAATTTTGTCACATGTTAAAATTCTATCAAATATGTAATTAATGCAACTTTTTAACACGTGACAAAATTAAAGTTTAGATCATTATTAATTAAAAATTTAAAGATTTACTAACCAAATTTTTTATAATCCATGTAACCTTAAAGGTACAATATTTCATGCCTATAATTAAGATGCAAATGCTTTTATTTATTAAATTTATCTATCAATTGGTAAAAATATAAAAATATTCATAATATTATTTAATATTTTTATAAGTAAATGACTTATAAAAATTTTAATTCATCAAATTAAAGTCTTAAATTATAATTGGTTGACTTAAAGGTATGTTAGATAAGAAAATAATGAAAAAATAATGAATTTAAATTCTAAATAGTTTCATTTGGTTGATTTAGTAAAAAAACTATTGCAATTACATATTGATTAATTAGGTATATAAATGCTAATGATTAATTAAAAATATTTTAAATCAAAATAGATAAGAATATTTATCATTTATATTTAAATTGAATTTCTATTATACATATTTCTAAAATATTTTTTAAGATTATATCTTTTTATTAATAGAAATTTATTATAAATAATGAAAGAATATGTATTTTAGGATTTTACTGATTAAGATAAAAAATTTAAAATACGGATTTAAATGTCTAAAAATGAAACTTGTAAGGATTTATTTAGTACAATTTAAAAATATAGGGAGTCAATTATATATTTTATAAAGATAAAATATAGAAACTGAAATTTTAACGGAAAGATTTAATGTATGAAAAAATAAAAGTATAAGAACTCAATGTAAATTTTTTTTATTAGTATAGGAATTTAATAAAATAAAATTAAAAAATAGAAATTCAGTGAAAAAATTGAAAAGTAAAGGGACCAAAAGTTGGATTTTGCCTCAAAAAATACATGAGTATTCAATAAATAAAATACTGATGAAAAATTATAATATTTGATAAATAAAAATAAATAAAATATTATTGCATACAGTAATTTTTTTTACGATTAATGTTTAATAAATTAATAATTTTATTAATTAAATTTTTAAATAAAATATTAATTTATAAGAAATTATTAGGTGACTTTAATTTTTAACTATTTTTATTTTATTTTATTTTTATCACCATGGGATGAAAGTATATTTGTGATATCCCTGCTTATATATATAAAAATAAAAATAAAATGAGTAATCAAGTAGCAAATAAATGGAATAAATAAAATAAATAAATAAGTTGATGACTAATAATGATATAAGAAGAGCAAGGAGGGCAGAGAAAGTTTTGAGGAGGTAGTGTGATAAGAACAAGATACGAGAGAGTTAGATGTAATTTGGTAGGACAGTTGCAAGTGTATCAAGGAAGAAGGGAGAGGTGGCAACTATGGAGGCTACCAGAAAAGAAAAAAAAAAAAAAAGACATGCAGCTTTATTTCAACGCCATGCTCATGGAGGTGGAACAAGTTTAATCTTCATTTGAACACTAACTCCATCCTCTCAAACTCATTTTTTCTCTCAATAAATTCATTCCCCAAATCAGGATTTCTTCATGGTTAAGAAGCAAAATTGCAGAACTTGTTTTGTCAATGAGCTGTAAGAAGAATTTCATACATTCATTCCCAAGTTCTTCCTCAAATCAACAAATTCAAGCTAATCTAGTTTCATAAGCACTTAATTAGGTAAGTAAACTGATCTTGAATCAGTTTTGAATCTAATAAGTTCAACACCTATGAATCTATATTTGATTCTAAATTAGTGTATAATGATTTTTAGATAGAATGATTGTTAGATAAAAGACACACGTAGAGAATTTTCCTTTGATGATTGAGCATGTTTGTCAAACAGTGTAAACATGATGTTGTCAACAAGTCAAAAAAATGCTGTTATAACTGATTAAGAATTTATGAGTTCTGGAGTGGATATGGATTAAATGTTGGCCTGAAATCGCAGAATGGAGTATCAGTTGCGAGATCAGACCTCCAAAGCATAGAGGCAACTGGTTGCCTGACCAATCAAGCAATGCCTCAATACTAAGGAGGCGCCTCAATAGCTAGGCAGGTGCCTAGTACCACTCCGGAAGCATCTTCAGACTAAAATCGAGCCCATAGTGGCCACACTACCTTATAATAACTAGTTGAGTAGAATTTAGTTAGTAAGCTTAAAATCTTATTTTATTGCTTCTTAAATGTCATTTTAGGAATCATCCCAGCCATAATTGTAGAACATGCACAAGGTCAATCTAGCTGATCTTTTGGATCTCCACACAGGCAAGTCATTAGTCGTTAGTCGTTAACTATATATATATATATATTTCTTCAATTTTTGGGGTGTGTCAAAAGATTGCTGGTGAATTTGGTGTGCCAGATGAGCTAAAGTCCTCAAAATATGACTGAAATGGATTATTGGTTCTCAAACACCTTTACCATAATTTATTTGGATTTTAAGTAGATAAAATAAAGATTAATGATAAAAAGAACTGTTTGAACAATAAAAGGAAATTGTATTAATCTGAGACTTTTTTTTAGGAATAAAGGAATATTATTTAACATAAGAGTCTGAAATCAAAACATTGGGGAGTTGGAATATCTCTCCATTTGTAATGCCCACATAATACATTTTCATTTATTTGCATAACATGCATGTCATATAGTCATGAGAAATAGATGTAATACGTGTGATATTAAGTCCATAACAAGAATTAGAAAGTTAAGGGTGTAAATTGGTTAATGACAAAAATAAAAGGGCTTAAATTGGTTTTGTTGTTGTCATGACTATCATTATTATTATTATTATTATTAAAAAAAAAAGAGTTTAGACGTGTCTTTAAAGGAGGGAAGGAAGGAAGATTATCCTTATCTTCCTTCTACTCCTCCTTCTTCTTCTTCATTATCATCATCTACATATATAAAAAAAAA
>CATIWM010503526.1:0-15739 GCA_949671775.1 Mallotus repandus
TTTTAATAATCATAATTATTTTATTTTATTTTATTTTAGAAAGAATTTTCATAACTGATTTTTAAATCAGCATGCATTTTATAAAATTGATTCACTCAGTGAGGTTTGACCCCCTCAATTTATTTTTTTCAGGACCTCACAGTCAGTCTACTAGTATTCCTCCTTTGCGCCAAGTTCATTCTTCACCGGCTGCATTGAGTATGTTAATTTAGATTGTGTACTATGTAATTAAATTCTAGACACCGCAGTAGTTAAATTTTAGATTTGTATTATCAGTATTTTGTTTGTACATGACTTTTAAGTATTGTATCTGAACTGAAATATTGTATTTAAAGAATATTATTTTATGCTTTTATAATATTGTGCATTTATTATTTTATTGTTTAATGTATTGTTTATTTCTGTAAAAAAATTTTAAGGCTTGCTACAGGATTCGGTTACCTTATGTATCCCCAATCTCTAGTACCAGTCATAAACCTTCGGTTCGGGTTATGACAAAGTTGGTATCAGAGCCATTGTTTTATCTCCGACTCTAATGATCTTTGAGTTATATTTTTCTTGAACTGCTGCGGTAATTAGGTTGATAAATGTCAATGTTGTCCTCGTTGCTTCTAGGCTTCTGTGTTTGTGTCTTTCCTTTGTTGTATTTCGAATTCCGTTTGGTTTTATCTTTTTAGAATGAGAAGGAGAGCACGAAATGCTCCTGCTGTCGAGGCAGTGTATGATGATGATGAGCAGTCCGTACAGGATGAGATTCCTCCCCCTGCTCCTCATCATTGGGGCAGAGGTGGGGGAAGAGGTAGAGGCAGACAGAGAATAGAGGCAGCTCAGATGCAAGAACAATAGCAGCATGTAGAATAAGGAGTTCCCGAGGTTGATCCTGCAACTTTTGTAGCTAAAATGGCAGGTATTAACCAAGGCTTAGCAGCTCTGAATCAAGCCATGCCTTTAGTTCAGCAGATGCTTCAGCAAATGAATCAGGGAATGTCCGATGCAGATGCAGCGCTACTGTACTCCAGAGTGGGGAGAGTTTCTTTTAATGGCACTGGAGGTGCTTTGGATTTTCTTAACACCATTGAGGCCAGGACTTAGACAGGTTACTCGGATTATCAAAGGATTATGATTGTGGAGTTATCTGTTCAGGCCGCAACTCAGGATTAGTTCATGCAGTCCATTCAGCCCCGCATGACCACGATGTCTTAGTTGGAGTTTAAGAAACAGTTTCTGAGGTACTTTTGTCTAGTATCAATGAGGGATAACTTTAGATGGCAGCTACTGCACATTAGCAAGGGTGATAGGTCAGTGGCAGACTACACCCATGAGTTCCTCAGACGGGGTCGTCATGCACTGGATGTGATATAGAATGATAGGAGAGAGGTAGAGTTATTTGTGATGGGTTTAGGTGCAGCCTACATCAACATCCAGACTACAGGCCGAACATTATACAGTGTGATTGAGGAGGCTCGATAGCTAGAGCGATGCCACATTATGCATGGCACTATTTCTGACCCCTATGCGAGCAGCAGCAGTAGAGTAGTGATGACTCAGGGGATTCAGCAGCATATGTTTCAGATGGGCAGTTACAATATTCAGACTGTGGACACTTCTCAGCAGGGTTTTTGGAGTAATCGGGAGCCTAGGACTAGCTGACACAGTAAACAAAGCAATAGACCTTTGAGATTCAGACTTAGAGCTAGTAGTGGTAGCAGCAGTCAGAGCTTAGGACATGATAGTTCAGGCTTGGGGCCCAGTGTATGCCATACTTGTGGTTGAGTGCATCAGGGACCATGCCATTTGCTGAATGGAGCCTGCTTCAGGTGTGGGTAGATAGGACATCTTGCCAGAGCTTATCCTAATGCTGGATATCAATCTTCTTTTACCCAGGGATCTTCATCATCAGTCACTTAGCCATTTCAGCAAGTGCAGTAGCCCTATCAAGCATATATATACCCTCAGCAGAGGCCGACTCAGTTTGTGGGCCAGCAGGGCTGAGGTTCAGGAGGTAGATTTGGGGGTAGACCGAGTGGTAGAGGATTCACTCAGCCTTCCAGTTCTCAGCAGGTTGGCCATGGACAGGTAAGGATGTTCACTATTTAGTATTTTTGAATGTCATGGTACCAGAGCTGATTGTCTATTTTAACTTTAACAAAATCAAGGTTCGTTGTTATATTGCTCAAACCTTCCTATACCGATGCTAGGGAAGCTAGTGCGTAGGTGAATAAATTTACATTATTTATTGGACTTAGCTAGCTAGTGAAGATAATCCAAATATGGCTTCAAATGTTCTTTCTATTCCTATTCTTTTATAGTATGATTGATCACTAACATGGAGTCTTCCATTATCTCAACTTTTGTTACCCTTAGAGTTATCAGTGCTTCCACCTTAAATGTGTAAATTTCATAGTTAGCTTTGTTGTTTGTAACTTTAAATGTCAGCTTCTTAGCAATAGGCATCACTTCACCTTCGAGTGTCATCAAAATGATTCAAATTCTAGCGCCATGCCTACATTTTGATGGCTAGATTGATGTTATTTGAAAGATCCAGTTGAACTTCCTTTGAGTAGAAGATTAGGTTTAGAGTCAAGAAGTCGATAGCTGCCTTTCCTTTTACTATCTTATTAGTCAGGTATCGCACATTAAATTCGGTCAACTATAGTAGTGACTTAGCGAACTTCCCCATTAAAAAAGGAGTTTTATATAAGTACTTTATTAGATCCATCTTGGATACAACTTAAAATTTTATAAGACTGAAAGTAATGCCTCAACTTCTTTATAGCCCATACCATTATCAAGCATATTTTTTCAGCTTGAATGTGCCTTTTCTCATACGACAACATTTTCTTGCTCAGATAATAAACAATATGATCTTCCCTAGCTTCTCCCTCTTGGGCTAACATGGCATCGATTGCATTCTCATGATTAAAAACAAGGTTAATAAATTTTTGAATTTAAGTAGCTTTACCACTGACAAATTAGCTAAATAGTCCCTAATTTTTGAAAGTTATCTAACATTGTTCATTCCATTTGATCGATTGATTTTTCTAAGAAATTTAAAGATTGATTTATATATAGCTGTTAGCTTAGCAATGAATCTGCTGATGAATTGCAGTTTATCTAGAAACCCCTTAATTTCTTTTTTTGTTTTTAAGATAGGCATTTCTCAAAAAATTTTTGCTTTATTTTGATCCACCTTGATTCCTTTCTAACTGACTATATATCTCACCATCTTGCTTGTAGTTACCCCAAATACACACTTTTTTGGATTGAGCCTCAAGCTGTACTTTTAGACTTTCTTAAGAACTGCTCAAGTGCTATTGGATGTGCTTCCCTCTTTTTTGATTTACAATCATATCGTCTATATATACCTCTACTTCCTTGTGTATCATGTCATAGAATATAGTTGTAGCCATCCTTTCGTAGGTTGCACCCACATTTTTCAGGCCAAATGACATTACCCTACAGAAGTTAGTACATATTCTATTTTGAAAGCTATTTTTCCTTGTCAATAATGGCCATCAGAATCTTATTGTATCTAGGGAACCCATCCATGAAGGAATACATTACACAAGTAGCAACATTATCAACTAATAAATCTATGTGAGGCAAAGGAAAGTAGTCTTTCAGACATTCCTTGTTCAGATCCATATAGTCGATACATACCCTTATTCAACCATCTTTCTTTTGCACTAGTACTACATTTTGCAACCATTCATGATGGTTTACTACCTCTTAGATCTTGGCTTTGATCTGTTTGTTAATGTTTTTTTTACTAACTAAGGCCACTCTAGTCTTAGCCTTCTTAATTTTCATTTTATCGATTTACATCCTTCCTTAGTCGGAATGTAATGGTAAACAATGTCCGTGTCGATGCCTGGCATGTCATCATATGTCCATGCAAATACTTTTTAAATATTTTTTCAATTTCTTTTCTCTCCTTAGGGGTAACATCTTTTGAAATATACAAAATGCGAGGATCATTTTTTATACAAATATTAAATGGTTAAATGCATATGGAATGAATGTCAAATATGCTCATGTTTTATTCAGTGTTTAGAGAAACAATCAGCTTGCAAGGCGAGACATATATGGCTATATTAGCATTATCAAGTGCTCTAACTGATGCATTTCGGTGCTTCTTTAAGGCATGAGCAAGTTCTATATACTAGCTTGGGCTTGTGTTTTCTTTAACTATTTTAAGATTGCATTGTCATCTTCTCCGACTAGAGCTGGATCACTTACTTTATTTACTTTATTTCCTTTGTTTAAATACCTTTCCTTTTTAAGTGGTTCGTAAACTCTCCTACTTCTAGTTACATCGTTAACTGTAATTTGCTTTCTATCAATTGGATATTCAATTAGCTTTGCTATCTCACTAACCACTAAGGCATCATCATTCTTCTTATCTTGTATGTTGATTCCTAATTCTTCCTTTATTGAGTTTTCCCCAATCTTTTAACAATTCTCTTCATTTGAATCATACTAAATGTCGATGATGAAAACTTGTACACCTGTGATTGAGTAACCCTCACTATTCCATCTTTTTCATTAAATTCTTCTTCCCATCCTGAGGGCATAATGTGTTCTCTATAAATATAGAAAGAAGATGGTTCCGTATACTTCACCTTATAATTAAAATTTTTAAATGGTTAGCCCAGTAAATCCCATACTTTAGGTTTCTTTTCTTCAAGCTTTAGACTTTCATTAGAATTAGTGTCATATAGTGGACGGTAATCAAATACTTCTCCATCCATGGGATAAGCTACATCCCTCGCTCTTATTTCCATTATTAGGTAAGGTGCAAATCCATGAGTGATTGAAATGTATTCATAAGTAGATGAATACCATTAGTCATCACTAGAGTCATAGATTATACTCAAAATCCAAACTTCCATTATTATAAGGACTTTAATATCTTCTTTGGCTATCTTTTCCTCTTTAGAATCTTAGGCCTTTTGAATCGATTGTTAGACATAACTTTCAAGTAAACCAAATGAAATGGTGTTGGTTGTGAGTGGAGGAATGTTTCGGTAGTTAGGGAGTGGGTTTATTTTGGCATTAAGTCTATTTTTAGGGTCATCAATCTTTTTAGAGTCAATCTTTCTAGATTAAAGAACCAAGCCCTTGACATGTCTTCTAATGATGTCAAGAAGAAGCAAAAACTTTATGATTTAGTAAGCTTAGTTGTAGCCATGAAAGTAGCATATTTCCTCAAGTGTACCCTTGGATCACCAGTACTATCAAACTTAGAAAAGTTTAGCAGTTTGAAATCATTTAGAAGTGGTTCATCATTGAATAGTGCCAAATCTATGAAGCTTTTGGACCACTACAATGCTTTTTCTTTGAGTGCAAACTTAATTTGAGCCATTTGATTGGCAAATAGTTTAACTTCCCTTGTCTATTCAGGCTTAGTCATATCAGCTATCTTAGTAGACGGTTGTAATGGTGCATTTTTAAAAGCATGGTAGTATTCATCATCATCATCTTCAATCTAAATTGGATTATGCATGACATTCTTTTCTTTTTCCACTTTCGGGTTAACAAAGCTAGAAGCCTCATTCAATATACTGATAATGTTATTTTTATTTCCAAGAATTGTAAGCTTTGTTGTTAGTAGATTTGATTTGAGCTTAGAGGATCTCAACCATAATACTATTGGTGAGTAGTTTCTGAATTCCCTCTCTCAATCTTTCCTCAAAATTCTGACCTAAATTACCATATAGTTCACCCATGTTTGAGTTGTTGCTATAGCTTATGCATCGGTACTAGTTTGTGTCTAGTGATGTCCCTTTTCCACCTTTTATTGAAAGGCTTACACAGAGTTATGATTATACACTTTAGGCAGAAAAATGAATAAAGAGAACATGTATGCATGACATGACCCCACAAATGAATAGGGTGAGTATATATGCATGGGGTGCTGATGCAAAACTCTTATTAACATGGTGCAAAATAGCTGTAAAAGAATGTGAGTTACTATATGTTTTTAACATGTATGTTAAATATGCATGATTAAGAAAATTTAATAAATTTGGTTAGCATTTTCTGCATAAGGAACAAACTAGACACAAGCAATTTCTCCCTTCTAACCTTATTACTCAACGAGTTCAATCAGTTCATGTTCCTAGGTGGGTTTTGATCCATAATCATTGATGGACTATAGTTTCATACTCAGACTAAGTTTTTTCAATTTACGAAGGCAAGACACAAAATATAAACCAAAGGATGTTTTTAGTACGAGCCCAATTCAAAAGTGTAATATTGGCATAGGAAACATGCTGCAATATCACAATTGATGTTCATAGTTCATGGGTGCATGTTTGCACAGAAACTATGGTTAGCATAAGGGATCAAACCTTATGAATACTAGGTCAGCATTTGATACATTTACCAGAGGGCATATAGAATTCATTAGAAGGTTTTTCATTTGTTTCTTTTCAAAGAAAATATTTATAATCTAGTTAAAATTCTGACTTATTTGCTAAATATGAAAAGTACAAACGAGTGATATTTTATAGGTTCTATCATCAAAAGATATCACTTGATAATTTTCAAAGACTATATAGACCAAGGTGCATGATTCATACCATGCCTCGTGCTTTCAGGCTCATAAAAGTTAATGAGAATCGCACGGACCTTAGGATGCATAGTTTATAAAAATTAACAAAATAATATTAAATGGTAACAAAAGCTATAAAATATCTTATCATTTGTAAATGTCAAGTAAACATCATCAGGACAAAGTAATCATGCAAGAGCCAGGTAGGAGCCGAATAAAAATTTCTAATGGTTTATATACATTGGTTGAGTCATGGTGAAAGGCTAAGGGTTCCTTTAGTGAGAATGCTCCCTATGACTAGGGTTAACACACTTCGGCGAGTGAGTCCAATATCTTTTCATAACTCATAAAATGAGTTGAGGCTAAAGGTGATGAATTTGAATCGGTCACCCCATGACTCGAGTGGAATCATGGTGGATCGCTTTCTGTCATCATCAGCTTGTTAAGACTAGAGATGCATGTGTGATGTGTTGTGCAATATGCAGCGGTGAAGAACTCCATATGATTAATTATTAATAATGAGAAATAACTATTTTCTAATTAACCTCTTGAATTAGCCCCTACTGGAATCACCACTATGAGCGACTTGAAAATTGTTATTGGTGTTTGTGCTGAGGGACATTATTTTCCATTTTCGAGATAAGGTCATATTTAGTCTCAGGAGGACCTGAGACTTTTTCATTTGTTCTAGAATCGCCACCGATGACTCAAGAAAAGTAAGGACAATATTGGGTCTCTCAATAAGTATCATCCCTAGTAAAGATTCTAAGTCCGAAAGGTCATATCTACTTTTTAGCTATTTTCCATTACATAATATTCATCATATGGCTAGCGCATCACCCTAGTTTTAAAATGACAATTTATACACAATCACATGCAATAAATAAAAAAATTAATTACAATCATTACATGACTTTCCTAGTAAAATACATCAAAAAACAAAAATTGCGAAAATAAATCTAGTCATAAATTTGGAAAACACCTGCAAAACAGGAGCTAGCATAAATATATATCTTGCATACATCCAAAGAACACATATATTTAGCAGAAAATATAATAATAACTCAAAATGCAAATATCACGTAAAAATGACATGTAATGATGAAATTCATAATATAAGTAAACAAAATGATAATATGAAAAAAGAAGGAAAAAGTACAAATGACTATCCTGTGAATTTATTCATTTTCACTTAGAAGCATGTAGTATTATTTGAGACAAAGAGCTACCATGTGGTTCAATCAGAGGCTAAAATTTGTAGCCAATATGAAATTCCAATTTTGCCCATGCCACATCATTATTTCTAATGGTGTGAGTATGAATTGCCTCTAGTTGTTAACAGACTAAATCGTAGGGTAGCTCTTTGTCATAAAAAAATACCACACCTCTAAGTGAGAATGAGTGAAACCACATGTTAGTTATTTGTACTTTTTCCAAAAAAGAATTATTGAAAAATAAGCAAAACAATTGAAAGTAAGTTATTTTGTCATCTTTGAACTAAAGAACGAAGCCTTAACTGAGAATGTGATTTTTACAATGAAATTAAGATTTTAAATGCAGATTTGATAATTTTAAATTCTGATCTTTATTGACTTTGGACTCAAACTTATAGTGATTACAAAAATGCTGAAAGTGACAAATTTCTTATATGCACTACAAATTCAGCAAAAGAAGCAAATTAAATAAAAAAAATGATGATGAAATATGAAATACATACAAAAGGGTTAATTGTATAGGAGGTTACCAAACTTTACTCTAAATTTCATTTTGGTTCTATAACTTTAATTTGTATTTTTTTTGGTTACAAAACATTAATTTTAATTACACAGAGAAGTCACCTAAAATAATTTTGGCTAATTTAGATGACGTGACACATCAGAGTTACCATATTACAATGCAACTCAAAAAAAATTGTCATGTTATACTGTCATGTCACCTTTTTCGTAAGACTATTAACAACAATTTTACTTTACTTTTATTTTTTTACCCTCAACCTTATAAAATTATGATCAACATTCTCATGAAAAAGGTGACGTGATAGTGTAACATGATAATTTTTATTGAGTTAGACTATAATATGACAATTTTAATGTGCTACATCATCTAAATTAGTTGGAATTGTTTGGGGTGACTTCTTAGTGTAATTAAAATCAATGTTTTGTAATAAAAAAGATACAAATTAAAGTTATGGAACTAAAATGAAATTTAGTGTAAAATTTGGTAGCCTCTTATATAATTTACCCACATACAAAATGATATTTTGATGATGAGAATGATGATTAATAACATGAAATATTCATATTTTGGAAAAAAAAAATGCAGATTTTAATATGAAAATGATGAAATTGAGAAAATTACATCATAAATCACAGAATTATTAATAGAATTGCATTTTATAACCTTCAGTTGAATCATAATACGTAAAAAATGTTGTTTTTTACAAGATTGCATAAAAAATATAATTTTGATGAGAAAAAATGCAAAATTTGTATTTTAATTGTGTAAAAATGATATTAAATAAAATTTTTAAAAAAAATTACATAATTTGACGAAAATGATGTAGATTGTGCACATGGTATTAAAAAAATGCAAATTTTGTAATAAAATGATACTTTTTTAGCAAATTCACATTTTTGGCATAGAAAAAATGAAAAAAACAACAAGAATAGAGCAAATTCAAAGAGAACAAAAACACATAGCATGCAATATTATCCGTCTCAGTATAGTCACAACAATTTCTCTAGTTTGTTGGTGGCACAAAAATTAAAAGAGAAAATTGGAGTAGATTAGAAAATGCAAAATTAACAATAAATAAATAAACGAATTAAAAGAGAAAATTGGATTACAAGAGAAAATGCAAAAGAGTGATTATCAACCCATAATCATGAAGCTCTAGACTAGTTCCACTGATTTGCCTAAGATCGGTCTTATTATTGCTGATATACGTGAGATTTGAGCTTTCAATATACTCTTAAGGCCATATTTAACTGAATAGACCAAGAATAGAATAACTATTTCATAAGAATTAGATATTCTTTGGTTTGGTTCAAATTTTGTTATGGAATACCAATTCTATAAAATTAGTATTTCTGTAATTTTTGAAGAATAGTCATTTTGCCCAAAATTAAAGAATATGTATTCTTTATCTCTTGGAATAGACCATTTTCATTTTTACCCCTCTCTTATGTTCATGTTCTTGCTTTCACTTTTTTTTAAGAATAATTTAATTCAGATTTTTCAATGTTTTTTAAATTTAATTTAACTCAGATTTAGCAACCATAAATTATGCGGAATTTATTTATTTTATATGTTTGTATTTTTATGATTAATTTTTTTAATATTATTTTTTTATTATGCATTTATATTATTTTAGAGAAATAAAAATATACATGCTAATTTTTTTTTTTATGTAAAACATGCTAAAATTGTATGACTATTTAATTTTGATACTAATAATGAAATTGATGAATAAGGGTATCAATGTCATTTATATTTAAATTTACTTATCCCTCATAGCAATGCTTATGAACCAAAGCATGAAATAGGAATAAAATAGTAATTTTAGGTCATGAACCAAAGCATAGAAGAATATTAATTATTTAGGAATAGTTGTTTTATGAATACCTATTCTATTCCTGAAAAATTACAATTCTACTCCTCACTTATTTCATTTCATGAACCACCTAAGAAATGCAAATAAGACTGCTCATGAACTTGCCCAACTATCTTTTAGTTTAGAAGCTTTAGAAAAAACTTGGTTTGATTCATTTCCTTTTGTTATAACTCGGATTTGTATTGCTGATTTTGGCTCTTCTTGAATGAAAGTTTATTTTCTTAAAAAAGAAAAAAGTCCTGCTTTCTTGGCCTAATGGATAAACATATCACATGACATGGATGTCACTAGGGATCTTATCCTCCTATGGTAAAAAAAAAAATAAAACTAATACTGACTGGCATTACCATAAAAAGAAAAGTCCTAAAACTTTTGAAAAACCCAATATCCAATTTTTGACTTCTCGATCATTTTTTAATGGATATTAAAAAATTATTTTCAATCTGGAATGTTCTCAGCTCTCCTTGCAGACGCTTTGGGCCTCAAAGAAGCTCTTAGTTGGATTCGTGAGTTGAGTTTGGCAAATGCAAAGGCTGTTGTTGACAATGTTCATTCATTAGTTGTTGATCAGTCAGAGTTTGGATTAGTTATGTCGCAATGTGGATATCTATTGTCCAATTGTGTTAATGTTTCAGTGGCATTTGCTAGAAGAAAGGCTAATATATCTCCTCACTCTATTGCTAAAATGCCGATTTCTCTTCCACAGTCGCCATCTTCGCATGAGCTTCCTTCTTCTATTTGGCAAGTTATTGCTGATGATGTATCTCTCTAGTTCTTCTTTTGATAAATTATCCTTTTTCTGAAAAAAAAAAAATCAATGGAATTTAATATTTTAAGAATTAGTTCCATTATTCTTACTTATTAATTAAATGTTTTGGTTAATTCATTTCCAAATATTTTAGAATTTAGTTTTTTTATATTAATATACAGTCTAAAATTCAAATATCAAAAAATAATATTTGAAAATAGTGAATTATAATCAGATTGTTATATAATTCTTATTCTATTTAATGAATGATTTAGAGTTATTTTAAATAATTTTAATTAAAATACTACATGTATACTTAGAATAAAGTTATTATATTTTAAAATAATTTAATAAATAAAAGTTTAATATAAATAATGAAAATAAATAAATTAAATCTAAAAATTTAAATAATAATTTAGCATTAAAATATAATTAAAGAAAATAATATAAAATAATTTTTATTCATTGTTTTATAATTTTACATGTAATTTTTAAAATACCAACAAATAATTAGTTTATAAATGATCAATTCTAATGTTTTAATAGTAAATACATTGTTTTCTTACATTTTAAAAATACTTTTTTTTTCCTCTAAAAAATTAGCTTTAGAAATCTCTGAATCCATATAGATTATATATAATTTATATCTATAATCAATAATCAATAATATAAATAGTAATAATGCTATGTGCGATATATTATCCATGATTTTGATTAATTTGTATCAATAATTTACTTTCTCAACGATTAACACCCAACTACAATATTAAGTAAATTAAATATCAATAAACATAAATAATAAATACCAATAAAGTCAAAATACCGATAAATTTCTTTAAATCCATCTTTTTCATGTTTTTTCAAGTTCATTTTAGGCCAACAATACTTTACTAATATCAAATCTATTTTTTTTTCCTGAAAGAAATGATTTATTTGTATTTTATTTTTTTATCCATATTTATTCTTAAACATAAAAATACAAATAAAAATCATCTTTTTTTATTTATATATTTGCACTTTGTATATGATATATTAATTTAAATCACTTAGCAATGAAAGTTATCAGAAATTTTACACTCGTATTTCAGTTTATGGTCAATATATCATTTCACTTTTTTTTTAATATAAAAGCGAATACAATTATAAAATCATATAATCAATTGGTCTAAAAGAATTTAAATATTTTCTATTCATTGTAATTTTTTTTTTCAATTTTGACAAAAATGACATAATTAGTCAACATTCAATAATTTTAGCACAAATAAATTTTCGGTTAAAATTAAATAATAATACTACCATGACATCTTATTAAATATTAAATTTATACTTTTTAAATTGATAAATTTACATATTAATAATTATTCACAATATTATTCATATTTTTAAATTTTGATAAAATATTTTAATTTAGCCAATTTAATCATTTTAAAATAAATAATTATTTATATAAAAATTTAGAAAAAAATTGATACAATAATAAAAATGAAAAATTTCATTGATAGATTATTGAATTAATGAATGATTGTTATTATAATAATTTAAAAGATTAATTTTTGATAAAAAATTAATAAAAATACTAATATGAAATCTTATTAAATAATAAATTTATCCTTGTTAAATTGATAAATATAAGGAAAAATGATTTATTGTATCCTCATCTTTAAGCCAATCATTAATTAATTCCTACTTTGAAAGTCATTTCAATTTGCTCATTTAACTTTATAAATTGTATCAATTCTATTCAATTTTATTTGAATGATCTAATTGTATTTTTAAAAAATTACTTTTCGATGCCTATTGTTATAATCTGATTTTTTTATAAATTATTTTATTAATTTATGATATTGATTATTAGTGAAACTAAATTTGAAATTTTTGTGTCGAATATTATTTTAATATTATTAATATATATATATATATATATTGTGGGTGAAAATAATTGGAAAAGAGATATTTTAATTTTTGTCCTTTTCTACTTTTGGAAAAAAAAAATTATAAAAAATGTGAAGTGGCAGTGCCACTTCTTCTTCTTCTTCCCCTTCATTGTTTTTCTTTCGTTTGCATTTTTTTCCCCAAACCAGCCCCGTCCACCATCCAATCACCTACGCCGAAGCGTCGCACCTCCACCAGCTGCTAGTCACCATCGTCTCCTCCTCCCCAGTTGTCCGGCGAAGCTCCACTCTCTCTCCTCTTCTCGGTTTCTTCTCTTTTGGCTAGATCTTTACTTGCTCATCGGTGACTTTTCCGACGTCCTCAGGCAAAGTGGAAGGGCTCAATCTCTTCCTTACGTCCTGGGCTTCAATTTTCTCAACTCGATTCATCCGAACAATTCCGGCAACGTACTCATTTTTTAGAAATTCGATTATGTGTATTTTTAGTAATTTGTGAATTTAAGCTTTAATTTGATTTTATTAAATATAATTGCTTTGAGATTATTAGATCTAGAGGTTGTGATTTTGCTATTAGTGATTTCAAATTATTTTTCTGAATTTTTCCAGCGTCGGGTACTGTTTACGGTACTGTACCAGAAAGTCCCGGGTTAGAAAATTTTTATATTTTTAATAATTCAATAAATTATGTAGATTAAACTTTGTTAAGAAAGTTTACTGAAATTATGTGTAGAATTTTTATTATAAATTTTTGAATGTTTATGTGAAAAATGAATTTTTAGAAAAATTAGTATAAATTAGTAATTTTTATATTTTAGTTGAAATTATTGTTAATTATTATGTTTTGGACAGTTTTTTAGTAAATAGTATTAAAATAATTTTTATGAATTATTTCCTATTTTTAGCTAACTATTAGTAAATTTCCGGAAAAATATAAAAAAAATAATTTTATCTATTATTTATAAGCTTAAGTGAGTTTTTGAATAATTACTTGTAATTAATGCTATTTAATTGCAAAATTTGAACGAATATATTTTAATAATGAAATTTAATTATAAATTAGGATTTTATTATTTATTTTGGAAATAAGTATCTTTTATGCTTTTATTATGTAAATAAATTGATTGTGGTATTTAAATGAATTTTTATGATTTTGGTGAATTATTGGAATTTATATTATTTTATTGATTGTGGATGTTTGATTTTCGGTTGGGCAATAAATGTAGTTTGGGGCCCAACCTGAGATTTTGAGTGATGTGGATATTTTGAAGTGTGTTTGCGTGTAAGAACTACTCTACTTCTAGTAGAGAGATGCCCGTTTTACAAAGGAGATTATGCCGAATTTTTGATAGAATTCTTGTAAAATGTGACATCGGGTCGGTCCTAAGTTTTGAGTATTAGTCGAGTCGTGTCCTAGATCGAGTTGTTCCTTAGAAATCTATAGAGCAAAAATTAAGAATTTATTTCTAATTATTTATTTATTATTATTTCTTTTTAGTTGCACCGAGAGGTAGACCTTCAGGACCGGACCAGTCAAATAAGAATAGAGGAGCACACTCGAACTGTGAGCTATTATTATATGTATGCATAACATATAGAAATCATTGTTAGCATCCATATTTTGATGATAAAAATTTAATATATTAGTTTGCATCAAATTTTATTTATTTATTTATTAATTATTATTATCATTATCATATATGCACATATATGTGATTTCATGTACATATTTAAATGCAAACTCTATGTTCGTAATTTGGATATTTTTCATATTTAATATGATTTCATTTATTTATTTTCAATAAAATATTTTAGAGGATAGTCGTAGAACGTGCTACCTAGTGGGCTACACTAGGACTATGTGCGCACCGGTATGTTAGAATGATAGGTTTGATATTTGATTGATATTATGGAATTTATGATTTGAATTATGGATTATCCGGATTATGGAGGTTTTATTGAGAGGCGTGACTGCTGTAGCTCGATGGACCTTTCAAGGTCTCGGGGCTGGTCATGCATACTACTGTAGCTCGATGGACATTTCAGGGTCTTGGGGCCAGTCTACTTACTATTGGATAAGAGAATGCTATTGGAACTAAGTGAGCCTGGTGGCTAGCGAGGATTTTATGATTTGAGGATGCAAACTTTTAAGGTTCTGCTTTGATCCTCTTGTAAAATAAAATACGAAAAATATTTTCAAGCGTCTGTGTGGATTGAATGAATAATTATATAAATATAAATATATGAATATCATTATTGATGCTTATGTGTATGTGCATACATATAATAATAATTCACTCAGTGAGGTCTGATTCTCCTCAATTATTTTTTTCAGGACTTACCTCTTCAAACGTCTTATTGTAGTACTCTTCGCCGGACTCTTTCTTCAACGGCTGATTTATGTAAATCTTGAACTATTACTTTCTTGAATTGTTTTAGATGGTGCAGTAGTAATACGTACTTGTCGTAGATTGTGATGATGTTATTTACTGAAATTGTGTACCTGACTAGTTGTATAAATATTTTATCGATATCTTAATTATGGAGATTTCTTTATATTATTAAAAGTTTTAATTCCAAGGTATTTTTGTGATTATGTTTGATGTGCAAATTGTGTTTAAGGCTTGCTATGGGTTCTGGATTCATGTGAATTCTCATTCCCTACCGCCGGTCATGACTCTCGATTTTAGGTCGTGACAAAGTTGGTATCAGAGTCTAGGTTTAGTATTATGGACCTAGGTTAGTAGAGTTGAGTTTTCTTTGAAACTACTGTAGTAATTAGGTTCAATTATATCTTTGAAAACTCTTCCTTGTTTTTAGAATTCCATGTAATCGTTAGGATGTTTGTTTTGTCTGAATTGTGTGTTTATTTCTTTTATTTCAGAATGAGGTGAGCGCGAGTTGCTCCAGTGGTTATTGAGGCTGATGATGGT
>CATIWM010503539.1:0-10384 GCA_949671775.1 Mallotus repandus
TAACATCAAGTTCTCACATCTTTTTTTATTTATGTGTTATACATATACAATACACTGCCCTTGTTACAACATAATAAAATTTATTAAGTACATCATGCTCAAAAACCCATGGACGACCCTCTTATTGACCCACGTGACATAATGCTAGTGCGATTGATGCAAATATTTCTTCATGACAGATTACCATTCTTCTAATCTTGAAAAATATTGCAGAGGAGTGAGCCTACAACTCAGCAAATGAATAACATAACATTGTATGAAAAATAACACATTCAAGCATGTAGTATTATCAATTATTAATCCATTCAATTTTTAACTATGAATTTTTTTTAAATGCGTACATAATTGTAATAGCATAATTTTTAGTATGTACAGTCATGCCATAATCTGGTACAATATATTTCTTTAATCTTTATACAGCTTATCAAAGGGATTCCATAATGCACACAGCATTGTCATAATCATAGTGTTTTCTTTTAGGCAACAATGTACTTGTGAATTACATATATTTCAAAACTTTTCTTCTTTTTTTCCAATAATTCATGGATCTCCATACGCACACAGCCTTATCATAATTTTTTTTACCAACTGTATTTCTTTTTTTTAGCCGTTTTATGACATATGAAGGGGATTCCATATCGCACACAGTCCTACCTCATTTACAAGTAGTATTGCATCCTCATATTCATCCAATCATATTTTTTATATTTATATATATATCAAAAGTTAACCACACTGTCAAAGCACTTTATTCAACTCATCATCAACTAAATACATCACATATCATTCTATAAAGAAAATTAATATCTCCCCCATAATATATAAGAAAATAATAGTATACCAAAAATATACTGAAATATACCATATTTCAACATGACAGAATTGATAGTGCAAATTCAAAAATACACAAAAAATTCCACATTATGAATATCAATCCATATTCTTCAGGTCAATAGTATTATGAGTCTATATTAATTGGATATGTATGGAAAGAGAAACATCAAAAACATTCCACAATGATCAAGCTATCAACACAATTAAGGAACAAAAAGTATTACCCAATTTGGCCATCAAAACAGAAAAATTAAGTTTCCTCTGTTTCTATTAATTTTGTAGATAACATCTCAAAGTTTTTATAGGAATAAACGGTACCTAATTTGGAGTTATAAAACTCCACATATAGCTCAAACAATCATTCTATTCTTTACTAAACAAGGCATCCGAATTTCAGCAAAACTCATTCACATGTACAATCTCATCTCAACAACAATCAACCATCAACACAATAATCAAATATCACAATAATCAAAATTCATCATCTACCAATTATAAAACACATATTTCTCTTATCCAATCAACTTAACAAATAAATTTATAATTATTTATTCTAAGTGTTATATTTATATAGAACATTAAATTATTCACTTATCTTTATTGCTTCCTTCCCTTTGCATGTATTTAGTTGTGTGTTAGCCTCTTTTCCATTTGGTTTAGCTGAAATAGATCATAGTTTACTTGTCTCAAACACTTAATAATAATGGAACCTCTTTCTAATATGATAACATCACTAAACTACCTAAACATATGAAGCTGCCAACTATGACAGATTTAATAGGGTGAATTTAAAAATTTTCCGAAAATTCAATACAATTAATCTCAAGATGAAAATTTCCAAATCACTTAACCTATTTATCTAAAGTAATTTAAAATTTATTTTATCTCAATTTGAGGTGTATAGAGGAAGAACTCTAAGAAATAATCTACCGTACTCATACCAGAAATTGAAGTTGTACAATAAAATATTTCCTCTTATTACACTAACATAGAGACTGAATAAAATCGATCTCTAAGAGATAAAGTTGTAGATAACTCTTTAAAGTTTCCATAGAATCAAACAACACTTAATTTGAAGCTCTATAACTCAAGATATGATCAAAACAATAAGACTGAAAAATAGATGCTTACAACCCAAAAATTGCAGCTTGGAAATCCTAAATCAAAACAAAAACTCATAAACTACTTACCAAATAAATAACTTTAGACCTTTGGAATGAAGATGGATGGCCTGTAATGGCTTTAGACTCTCAAATTCACCTTGAAAATCAGCTTCACTTGAAGAAATTAGGAACTCTCTCTAATCTCTCTTTTCCTTTTCTTAAGTGTTTTACTTCCTCTCTTTTGTTTTCCTTTTTTCTTATTCTATACATACGTATACATGGCAGGACTAAGACGGTGGACGATGGTTCTAGAGATATTTAGATATATTAAATTTGCAAAATAACCTCTTAGACCCTTGATAAAACATTCACCTCACCTATTAACCATTAATCTTTCAATTATTCATTCTAGGCTAATTATTTGTTACAATTGAGTCCATATCATTCTCAACTCTTTAATTCTCACTCTTCACTTCATTTTTATTCTTAATCCCTTTTATTTTCATAATTTCACCCATTTTAAGTGTCATCAAAATTAAAAAATTCTCGCTCCTTAATCAAGTACGAGTCATAGCTCAATCCAATGCACTAGTCTAACTGTATACAACACTTGACTTATAATCAAGGGCACGGATGTTACAAATAATACACAACTTCCTATTATATTCAACACAGTCATAATCGTAGTTATAATATGCTATATGAATATTAAATTCTTCATGCACCTTCCTCAAATAATTCTTGTCTCAAATTTCTTAAACTATTAGTATTAGACCAATCAAATAAACAAATATACTAAACAATGATTTCTTAACTAAACTAGTAATATTTCATAGCTTAAGGATCAAAAAATTTTAAAAAAAACCACATGTGAAACTAAAATAAAACTTTGTGACGTAAATGATACAGATTAAAGTTAAGTTACCCTTTTGAAAAAAAAAACAGCTAAACTTAATTTACCAAAAGAGATATTAATGAGGTAAATTATACCAAAAGTTACCAAAATTTATATTAAATTTCATTTGTGTTCCATAATTTTAATTTATATCTTTTTAGTTTTAAAATATTGATTTTAATTCTAGAGGGAAGTTACTTAAAATAATTCTGGCTAATTTAGATGACGGTACACGCCGAAGTTGCCACATCATAGTTCAACTCAATAAAAATTAGCATGTGAGATTTCCGTGTCATCTTTTTCATAAGATTGTTGACCATAATTTTATAAAAATTAAGTGTAAAAAATTATAAAAAAAAAAGGTAAAGTAAAATTATAGTCAACAATCTTTTAAAGAAGATGACTTGACAATATGACATAACAATTTGCATTGAGTTAAACTGCGATATGATAACTCTAGTGTGTCATGCCATCTAAATTAGTAGAAATTATATTAGGTACATATGATAAATTTTTAAATTTATTAATTACTGTTGTTTTAATAAATTTTCAAAAATTATATATGTATATGTGTTTTTGTGTGTGTATATATATATATATATATATATATAGGGAGAGAGAGAGACGGAGAGAGTAAAATATTCTAAACTCCCCTTTCATTTTAAAGTTAGATACTTTTAACTATCAATTATTATGAAGTACTTTAAAGAGTGATAAGTTTTTAAAGTTATTATAATGATAATCATTTATAAATTCAACGATTTCTCAATACTAAATTTAATTTTTATTATTATATCTATATTTTTTATTTAATTTTAAATGTATGAAAATTAAATAAATTAGCAAAATTAAAATATTTTATCAAA
This sequence comes from Mallotus repandus, assembly GCA_949671775.1. NCBI lineage: Eukaryota > Viridiplantae > Streptophyta > Magnoliopsida > Malpighiales > Euphorbiaceae > Mallotus > Mallotus repandus. The sequence continues at coordinate 3,699 of CATIWM010503539.1, forward strand.
ATTTAAAGTTAGATTAAAATTGCCAAAAATTTCAAAAGTTTCAATTTTTTATACTAATAAACTATTATGAACTAGCAAATTAAGAAGGTCAATTTGACATTTTATATATTACCATGTCAACATTTTTATTTAATTTTGACCAAATAACGATATGTGTTAAAATTATCAAACAATTGATAAATTAGGACATTTTTGCTAAAATTAGAAAATTAGAATAAAATTACAAAATGTCACAAAATTTTGAATTTTTTCCACCAATACCCCCAGTTTTATTTGAAAAGATAGTCCTGCAGTCACACCTAGGTATCATGAAAGTAGTATAATAAGGTCATTTAGAGCCCATGTTTTAGCTAAATGAAATCTAGATTATCAAGTCCTTATTGTTAGATTAAAAGAACCGTGGAGTGGAGATAACTATAAGCTAAATAATAAGCTTTGAGGATTTTCTGCAGGAGGTTGAATCAAGCCACCTATATGACCAAAAGAGTATGCACCTTACTCATGCACATGCATAGAGAACATTTAGTAATCCAGTGAACTGAGAAGTCCAACCAAATGAAATTACCGTAGGTCCAACATCATTAGTCATAGATCAAATTCATAGATAACACGCTTTCTACTAAGGCAAATCCACAGGATTATACATATGCACATCACTTCTCCAAGCTATAGTGCTTCCTTACAGCTTCAAGGACTTCCCAAGTAATCTTCATTCCTTTGGGGAATACAACCAAATCACCAGCCCCAATTTCGAAAGAACCTTCATGCCCGTCAACAGAAACCTTCACTTTGCCCTCCAACAGGTACATTGTCTCCGATGTCTTGAATGTCCATGGAATTTTGCTTGGCTGACCACTCCACCTGTTCATATAAATTTCTCAGAGAAGTTTTTCACACTTAAATATACATCTCAAGATAACTGGAAAGAAATTACCAAAATATGTGCACGGAACATGATTCCCGTGCATATGGTGTCTTCAGAGTTAACAGAATTTACTTTATTGAGAATTCTGATATTTCTTACCTAGATTGAAAAACATCAAAATGACATGAATATGGTGCAGTCTATTTCAGATTAATAGAATTTGGAAAAACCATCACTTCTATTCTGAACTTTAAGCCAATTATCAATTGAATTCTACTTTGAAAGTTATTTTAATTTGCTCCTTCAACTTTAAAAGTTATGTCAATTTCATCCAATTTTATTTGAAGGATCTAATTGTCAAAATTTACTTTTAGATTCCTATAAAATAAATTTGACACTAATTAACATTTTATCCTTTTTTTATTATCAAAAAATAAAATGTAAAAAATTGATTCTAATTCTAATTTTTCCACTCTCGACAAAAATTTAATAATTAATTTCAAATTATTTTCATAAATTTTTAACTTTTTCACTTAAAAATATTAAATATTAATTACTCTAAAATTTATTTCCCAAGTTTCAACTATATTACTACAAATTTCTCTAATTGGGGTACTCAAACCAAAAAGTACGAAATGGAAAAAAAATTGAGATAAAAATATTAGTTAAGAATATAAAAATATTTGATTTTTCTAAAAATATGAAAAATAAAAAATTGAAGTTTTATTATTAATTATAGTGATAGTTAAAAGTGCTTTCTTTATATTTTATTTTTATTTTGATTAATATATATTAGTCTATATAATAAATTGATTCACAAGTTATAACTTTTTTTTGTTTTTTCTTATTATTTTTTATAGATACATAAAAAGTTAAAATTTTATGTAAAATTTAATAATTAAGTTTAAAACTAGAGAATATTTTTAAATTTTATTTTTCTTAAAAGAAGGGAAAAAAATTTAAATTTTGAATATCTATCAAATTTATTTTATAAGTATCAAAAACTGCAATTAGATCCTTCAAATAAAATAGGATAAAATTGATATTATTCGTAAAGTTGAAGGAGCAAATTGAAATAACTTTCAAAATAGGATTCAATTGATAATTGGCCAAAGGTTCAAGATAAAACGGATCATTTTCCCATGGAATTTCACATCAATTCTGGTTTTGATCTCTAATCATGGAGAAAAGAAAGACTTCACTCTCTCTTGTCTTCCTTTTCATTTCTAAGTTTCTTTAACAATCCTTGTGATCAGATTTGGTTTATTATGCATTCCCTTCAGCATTTTATTTATTGCAAATATTGAACTTTCCTAAATGTTTAAACAAAGCCAAGAAGTAACCAGGAAAGTTCAAGGACTAAATTACTATCAAAATACATTCAAACAATTTCTGCCTTGTAGCAAAACTAACATCACATCAGTCCTGCAAAGTTGATTTTTAAAATTTCACAAATCCGATTAAGAATAATAATGCCTGCATAAACCACTAAATGAACAACTTAATTAATGAACAAGAACGGAGATGCACAATCACATCTACATAACTACAGTAGTGGATGCCTTTTTTTTGGCAGTAAACTAGGCCTGCTTCAATTAAGAGCTCATGTACAGAGCATGAAAAACATTTTGTATGCTGATTAACACTAAAAGACCAGTTGTCAGTTTTGCTGGTTCAACATGGTTAACAGGTTTCCTCGATGAGGAGACAAAACCCAAATAGCTATGAAGTTTGAAATTCACATATTACTGAACCACTCTTCTATTTATTGAAAGAGAATATCTACTGTTAAAATATTAAATACATTTGCAGTGAACATAGTATGCTTGGAGGAGGAGTTGGTATTCAGTGGTTTGTATTTGGATGCAAAATCACTAGTTTGGGGTGATTGGTGAACCAGGTGAAAAGGATTTCAGAATCTAATAGTCGTCAGCGACATTAATAAAAAATGAACTGTTAAGCAGCCAACAACTAGCCACCACACCAGCTGAATGCAAACAACAATGTAGTTTTTGGCTTTTCTATAATTCAAAAACATCTCAATATCTCTTCTACCATTTTACTAAAGTCAAATGAACAAAAAGAAAAAATAGCGAAAAGTGAAGTTTATTTGCTAGTGTCAAATGAACCAATTTTCTTTGTTGGATATATTTGACACAGTCCAATTCAACTCTTCCACATACAGTGTCCTCTGATGTCACCATTACATTTCACAGAATTTTATGAGCATAATCCTAACCACAGCATTTTACCAACTTACTTAATCAGAAAAACCAACATCAACTTACAAGGTTTTGCAAGCATTATGAAACTGATTAACTTCATGAGATTTTTAGTCAATATAATTCGTAACAGAAACAAAAGAACATATGAAAGAAACCCAAAAGAAAATAATTGAGAAGAAAGTCAACTTAAGAGAAAGAAAAGGGATCATACGTGGGCCATGAGGAAACTCCAAGCTCATCTAACTTAGACTGAGGAGGATTCTTATCAATCTTAACTCCCAAAATTTCAGTGGAAGTGGTAGCAGTAGTAGGCATGACGATGATGGTATCTGCTGTTTTTGTCTCTGATGAGGAGGTGACTTCAGTGGACTTAGGATTCGCAGTAAAGGGTGCGGAGGATATAAATACAGAGACCAGTAGCAGCAGTAGTGCAGGCAATAGGACTAGTAATTTTGTACTTGACACGAAAGCTTTCGCCATTTGCATCCGCTCACTTCCAGACTCCAATTTCTTTCAATTTGGTAAAGCAAAAACAAAGGAGAAAGTGGGTAAGACAATAAAATAAAAAATTAATAATGCCCAATTTGGCACCTTCACTTTTGGCCAGGGCCATATTGGATCCTTTTTTACCTTTATGGACTGCTTTGCCCCCTAAACTTTGACTGAAGATCAAATTGCCTTTAAAAATTATATTCACCTTCGTGTTTTTTGAAGTTTAACAAAAATCTTATATACCCCACGAGCAATTCAAGTGATAAAAAGTATGGACATTCCGTTGTAGAGAGTAAAAAATCGAACCTCCATCTCCCCTCTCTACCTTTGTAGTGTTGGAAATTAGCCACTTCATCTACTTATTAAAAAACAAAAATCTCCGTAACAATTTACAAAAATTTCTATGATATTTCAATAAGTCAATAAATTAGTATTTATGATATTTACAAAATGAAAACATATTTCAATATTATAATTTTAAATTTAGTTTTTGTTTATTTTTATAATTTTAGTGTTAAAAAAATTAATATATTATACTAAGGTCAAGGGGTCAATTTGAACCCTCAATTATAGTGTGGAGTTGATATTGGATCTTAATTTTTTTTTTTCAATAGAAAAAATTACTCAAATGTATAACTTTTGGGCTTCAATTTTCATCAAAAAACCCTTGTTATATTGAAAATTACACGCGTGTCCTTTTTATTTTCACGCATGCCCTATTTTTTTTTCGCCACTACCTCTTCTCACTTTTATTCTTCTTCTCTATTTCTTACTCTTCTTTTTTGTTTCTCCTCTTTTGCATGTTTTTTATTCTAGAATGCTCATCTTTCTTCTTTTCAAAATTTCATTTTGAGGTTACAGTACTGAAATATAAACTACGTGTTATCTTATTGATGGTTTTTTTTTTTTGAAATCTAAAATTCGTTCTTCAAAATATAAACTGCCTATTATTTCAGTTGTTGATGGTTTGAAAATGGTAGATACACATTCTTCAAAATCTCTTGATATTAAGGTTAAAAAATCAAAGAAATCTGTAAGATTTGAGAGTGAAGTTGAAATGGCGAAGAAAAGTGTTCCTAGTGGTTTGAAAAAAGGAAAAAAATGAAAATGCCCTGGGGGTGAATAGGGCTAATTGAGATTTAGAGAAAAATTGAAAAAAATTAAAAGGAAATTAAAATATGATTTAGAAAGAATGAATATTAACAAGAGTAAGAACAAGAAAGAAAAGATGAACACAAGAATTTAAAGAGTTCGGATTCTCAACAATCCTATGTCTCCACCTAACTTATCCCCAAGTTAGGATTTTCAATCACTCATACCAATCTTATTCCCAAGATTGATTACAAGATGGTGTTTCAATGGCCCACACCAAACCTTACAACAATGAGTTTTATAGGTTCACTCAAAACCTTTTTCCAAGTGTTTTTAAGTCTCACACTTAAACCTTCCACAAAAGTTTTTCAAGGCTAACTCAAAACCTTTACAACAAGTTATTTTTCAAGGATCAACAACAACCTAAAGAGAAAGAACCTCACTATGCACTTCTTTAACCACAAAGAATGAGTAGATGAAAGAATCCTAACTCTATCACTCACCCAACTCTCATAAAAAGGGTATACACAAACTCAACAAGAGTTTTTTTGCAAATAAAGAATATACAAAGAAGAATTGTAAAAGAAATAGATTTAGCTTAATGATTTTTACATAATAAATTTGCTCCTCAAAGTCTCTAACTCTTCAAATGATGTCTTGAGATTGTATTTATAGTGGAGGGGCCAAAATATGGTTGTTAGAGCTTTTATTCTTGTCCCTAACAAATCTCCATCTTCATTTAATGTTTCTTTCACTTTTTATAGGAAAAATGAGGCTCACGGTCGTGATATTCCATGTCATGGTCATGACCTTCAGTTTTATAGCCATTGGAGCTCTAAAATAGTCATTATAAAGGTTGTCATGTTGCTCACGATCCCAATCATGACCATGACCATGCTAGTGACAATGCTCACAGTCCCGGTCATGACCATGACCACGCCCGTGAGCGCTACTACCTTCTTTCATTCACTTGAGTCCAAAATTACTCTAAATCATGATTGGGATGCTTTAAATTGTGATTGGGATGCTCTCAATCATGAGGATGATGCTCACAATCGTGATGCCACCCATGAGCATCCTTACTTTCATGTTTTGGGCATATTGTGAGCTCCATAACTTTACCCAATGAGTGTAGTCTTAAACCTAACTAAAATACACACTCAAACACACATATTAGTATATTAAATTTAATTATTAAAGTCAAAACCAAGAGTAAATAAAGATTGATCATGCAAAGGTCAATAATCTCTCCCTTTTTGACTTTGACAATAAAATTTTAAATGATAATGAAAAATCACGAAGTGTATGTGTGTGCATTTGTGCTCAATACTCCCCATCAATCATATATCAAGGGGTTTGAAAATTTTGAAAGGAATCGGTTATGCTACTTAGGCTTTAAGTACATGTGTGGTGAGCGCTACTTAGGCTTTAAATACATGTGTAGTGAGCACAAGCCTTAGTAGAGTAAATTTCAAAAAATTTACTTTACATAACCCGTCATCAAATAAAGAATTCCAATCCCATGGATCCAATTTGCAATTAATACATAGCTAAATAATTACATCAACATGTAAACACAATAACCTAGGAATTCTAAGTTGCGGAATACTTACAATCTCCTAGGTTTGATGTAGACCACAAGTAATCTACTATATTGGATTGCTCTTGGTTCAACTCTTGAATCAATGTTAAGCCACCCAAATGTTTGGCCTCTAGCTTCAAACACCAAAGCTTTACCAATCACCTTCTTGCTTTGATCAAGTGAAGTAGCAAGTCCCTCTCAAATAACCCTTTGAAAAACTTGCACTAACTCAATCCCTTACAAGAACCTTTGAGTTTACTTTTGGTATATGTTGTGTTTCCTTTTGGTATATGATGAGTGTGAAAAATGCACTGTTTTAAGCACTCAAAGCATTAGGTTTAGGTGTAAATTCAGTTACATTTATTTTTCTTCTGTTTAGTTTTTCTTCAATTAGGCACTTTTTGCATGATTTGCATGTTTATTTGTTTTT
>CATIWM010503546.1:0-10600 GCA_949671775.1 Mallotus repandus
AATGAACAAAAGGAACAAAACCCAAAAAATACAACAAGTTATACTTCCAATCGGAAAATTGATTTTTCAGATTGAAAATAAAAATACTAATTGAACAAAAATAAATAAAATTAAAATCAATTAAATAAAAAATAGAAAGGGGTAGAAGATGATGATTTAATGGATGCAGTATTGATTGCTCCTCAGAGTTGATTTCATTCACCGTCTGGAAATAGGATCTGCGGATTTGATTTTCTTCATCTCAGGCTTACTGCATTTCTTAGAACTCTTGTTTTTTATTTTTTTTTGTAAAAGAAAGTAAAGAACAAAGGGAAGATTTTTTTTTCTGCGTCCAAAGCTCCCTTTTTTTTTTGAAGAAAAGAGAGAGCCTCCTCCCAATAAAAAATATGAAGATTTTTTATAAACTCAAGAAGCCCCATAGGAGATAAATGTTTATTTATTTATTATTTTTTTAAAAAATTAATCCAAAAAACAACCTGATAATACATGATTGTCAAGATTAAAATAAATTATCTTTTATTTTTTTATTTTCAAAATATTCTTCCACCAATCAAAATTCACAAAAAAATTTAAAAAAATCAAAATCACCAGGATCGCCACTGTACAATTCTTACCGGAATTGTGTATTTTTCGTCGGAAATACATATTCCGATCAGAAATGTACAATTCCGATCGGAATTGTACATTTCCGATCTAAAATGTGTAATTCCTATCGGAATTACATAACTCCGATCGGTGCTTTTTTTAACTAATAATTATGATATGACCCTTGAAAGAATAAAAAACTTTACAATTGGGTCCTTAAAAAATGTACAATTGAGTCCTATAAAAATGCAATTAAGCCTTGAGATCCAAAATTCAAATATTGGAGACCTATTTGCAACAAATTTTCATCATTGGAGTCTTCTGTCGCATCCGCATTTTACTATCCTGAAATTGGGTGCTTACAATTGCCCCCCTTTGTCGTTGTTTGCTTGACAAATTGCAACAAAGCAAATAAACACACAATTTCAAAAGCAAAGAGTTAGGATACTTACCTGGGTATCTTGAGACTTCTGTTTGTGATCGATGCTTATGTTGCTTGTATGACATCATATAGAATGCTAAAGCAAATTTCACTATAATCCATGTGGGATGTCTAGTGAAAAAGTGACTTGAAGATGCGCTATAGTCCCTATGGAATGTTTAGCAGTGATGCTATAATTATCGTGCAGTATCTAGCTAATTGCATTATATTCCCTGTGGGACGTCTAGTGAAGTGATTGATGAATTTCGCTATATTCCTTGTGGGACCTCTAGCGAAGTGATGCTATAACTACTGTATAGTGTCTAGCTAATTACACTATATTCCCTGCGGGATGTCTAGTGAAAAAAAGTGAATTGAAGATGCGTTATAGTTCCTGTGGAACGTCTAGCGGTGATGCTATAACTATTGTGTAGTGTCTAGCTGATTGCACTATATTCCTTGTGGAATGTCTAATGAAGTGAAATTAGCTATATTCCTTGTGGGATGTCTAGTTATGTGATAAATTTCACTATATTCCCTATGGGACGTCTAGCGAAGTGATGCTATAACTATTGTGTAGTGTATAACAAAGTGAATTTGAAATTGAGTTATAGCTACCATGTAGCTTATAACAGAGTGAATTTGTGGTTTATGTTATAGCTATTGTATAATGAAATGCAAATGTAGAAGCTAAATTTTTTTAATGTTGTTGCAATCCTTCCATTGCTCACTTTTAATGTTGCAGTCCATAATTGCTCATGAATTTTTTCTTTGTACTAACTGATTTGAGTGCTTGAATTCTTTGCGTTGATTGCTTGGAATTTTTGCCAACTGACTTTGAATTTTTTTGCTAATTAACTCTGATCAACTGCTTTCATTACTTGCTGACCTAGATTGACTTAATAGTGTTAGTCATACCATTTGTTGGACATCTTCTTCTGGACTTGCAATTCCTGAAGACTTGTTGAAATTGAAGCTAATTTGAGCATTATGATTGTACAGAAAATATATTATATTGAGCAAATTCATCAATTTATCATGAGGTTGTGTGCATTCAACGAATCTAATTAATTTTGATTTTGATAGCTATCATTTATTTGCAATTCGCAAAGTCAGAGGTATTGTTAACCATCTTATGCTGAGAGTGTATTATTTACCAACTGAAGAGCTAACTTTCACACCTAAATTTAGGGAGAACTTGGTAAACAAAACTTGTGAACATTAAGCATAAATAGATCAAATTCTAAGTATTAAAATAGTCTTTGAGTTATTTTTGTGCTTTACTTCCTTATCCAAGTATTCCCCCGCCTTTCTCATATTACTCAGCGTGGATACCGTTGGAAAGGTCCTTCAGATACTCATAATCTTAAAGAGCATTAGAGTAAATAGAGCAACTTTTAATGTGGTCCTCTTTTAGTATTCCCTCGCCTTTTCAGTAATACTTAGCATGGATATCGCTAGAAGATTCATGTTGATACTTTTACTCATTTTTTATCATTGGAATATATTAGAACTGCTTGCTCTTATCTGATTCTCCTTTTAGTAGTCCCCCACCTTTCTTGTATTACTTAGCATGGATACCGCCAAGGGATTTTATACTCATACTCATTCAAGCATTAGAGTAGTTTAGATGCACATTTGTTATTCCAAAGACTGAAATGATACTCTAAAATTAAATCTATTTGTACTACAAATCAAAATATTTTATTTTTTCATATTCTTCCCTTCATTCGGGTGCAAAGCAAACTTTAGATTGGTTAGAGTTTAGAAACTCTCAGCACAAAATCGTCAACCGGACATCTGAACTTTGCGAGGCTAATAAAAGAGATCCCTTAAGATCAAAGTTCATGACATAAGTTTTTTTGCACATGATCTCATGAAACAGATGAATTTACTTTGAATTTTTGAAAATTATCTTTTTTTATTTATTTTTATTTATTTTTTTGAAGATGCACTTTATCACAGAAAATAAAGGGATAGATTTTTGATACTTCCCTTGAGCATTTGTCAGGATGTTTATTTGTTACACAGGGTGATATTTTGATAAGCGATTGGCATTTGCCTTCTTGCCCATTCTTACTGTCATGCTGTCTCTTTCTCCTTCTTTTTCATTTTCCCTGCACAAAATACTATAGGTTAGTCTGGTCTATTTGTATATAAAGAAGTTTTATTAGAATGCAACCTCATTCTTTTGCACTCTTCCCTTTTTGATTGTGTTGATGATGTCTCAAGTCACTCGTGTCATGATACTTTGCCCTTGAGGTCATGGTCTAAGGTTGAGTTTATCTTTCTGTCAATCCCATTAATGCTATGACAAAGAAGATCATTTCTCATCCCGACATTCCCTGCAAAAAGGTTTAGGAGTTAGAGATCTAATTTCATGATCAAAGAGGTTTTAGAGTGCATTTGTCTTAAGTTTGGAGTGCATTCTTCCCTTTTAGGACCAAAACATGTATTGTTGGTATGCTAGACCTTCTCATTGCTGCATTCCATACTCTATACTAGTCTCAATGTTATAGAGTTCCATTCTGACTGGTCATGAGTTAAAAGAGGCACTCCATGGATTTAATGATTTATCCTTACTTTAGCGTTCTTAAAACTATTAAAGGCACATTCAAAAATATCTTTTGCCTTCATAGTTTATAGGGTAACTTCTCTTTTTGTTGAAGGCTTCAAGTGATATTCTAGATGATGCTCCAAATGAGGCTATAGAGATGGATGTTGACTCTGAGGAGTTTGACCCTTCTATCTAACCTCTTGAGATTGCCTAGGATGAGGCTTCTATGACTGTTAGCGTCAATGATATCTCTTTGTTAAATAGGCCTATTGAGCATCTAGTCACTCCTCCTACTTTCACTTCTCTAAACTCTGACTACTTTCCTGCACTTTTACAGTTCTAATTTTTAATGTTAGTAGTAGAGTATTTGCACAACCTCAACTTATCCCAAAAATCTTTTGACATTGAAAATAAGTATTTCACAACAAATGTATGCAAAGTGTATGCACGATATGTATGATCCTAATAGGTCTTTTGTTTAGAGCCAAGTCACACTCATAACTTTGAATGTGAGAATAAGGTGCTCTATCAATAACTTGCAGATTTAAGCATTTAATGCTTCAAGGTTGGTACTTTTGATATGAGAACTTAGACCAAGCTTGAGGATGGAGTCCATGGCCTGACACTAGAGCTCTATAATTGACTGATGCATCTGCCTGCTAGCAATTTACTCTTTTTCTGCCCTTAGAACCCTTTTGCTGACTCTTATACTTCATCGTTCCATCTCTAGTCTTTGAATGCAGATTTACTATTTACCCCCAACCTATTTACATGTTTACCTCCAAAGTTACATTTTGCCCCTAGTTTCTGATAGTTCTTTGTTTATGAAAATATTGATAAGACGCTAGGATAATAAAAAACTGAATCAGGCTTACACCTGTCATTCCCTTGTATTAAAGACGCAGAGGAGTAAGTGAATTGACTGAAGAGAGTTCTTGTCATTGAAATTAACTATACTTGCTCTTAGTAGAAACTGGACAAGATGAGTGTCAGGACCCAAACTCGGGAGTCATGACCGGCGCTAGGGAACGGAAATTCACACGAATCTGAAACCCGTAGTAAGCCTTAAACACAACTTTCACAACAATTATACCATAAATATGCCTCAAAATTTAAAAATTTTAAATCATCAATAACTTTTTCATAAATAATATCATATTAGAATTATTTATACAACAGGCAGGTACATAATCTCAATCAATATTACCCTCACATACAACAACAAATACATATTATTACTGCAACTTTAATTAATACAAGAAAGGATAGTCTAAAATTTACATAAACCAACCGGAGAAGAAAGAGTCAGGTGAAGAGAACTACTATACAAGGTCTTACTAGAAGGATCCTAAAAAAATAATTGAGGGGGTCAGACCTCACTCAATGAATTATTATTATATATATACATGCAACCTAAGCATACAAGCAATCAAGCATCAATATAATATTTATATATTTATTTTATATTTATACACGCATTCCAAGCATATGTTTAATAATGCTTTTCATGTCAACATAGTAGATGCAAGCAAGTGGATAAAATCAAATGATGTAGATGCTCAAAATCACATTTCAAGCCAAAATAAATAAATACAGTAAGATTTTGGGTGGAGGATGGGAGCAAAACCCTAATAATATCCAGAACCTCAACACTCAACCTCACTGGACATCAGGCCCACTTAAATCTAATAATATTTCTCTTTTCCAATTTAGTAGTGGACTGGCCCTGAGACACTAAGTCAATCGAGCTACCGCAGTCTCACTAGTAATATGATTGGCCCTGAGACTCTAAGTCAACCAAGCTACTGCAGTCACACTACTAGTATGATTGGCCCCGAGACACTAAGTCAACCAAGCTACTGCAGCCACACCACTCTCAACCACAAATCTCAATAAACCATTTAATCATTTCACATATCAATCATTAAATCATAACCTAGCATCTAGCGTACTATTGCGCAATAGTCCTAGTGTAGCCCACTAGGTAGCACGTTATACTATTGTCATCCAAAAATATCACATCGCATCACAATCATAACTCATATCAATAATAAAAACAGCATCCAAGTCAAAAATACTATATTCATAATATATATATACATAATAAATTATATATATATATATTTTAATAATCACCAAACAGATAAATAACAAATAAAGATCTAATGCAGCATATTTGTTTCACATTAACAATAAAACATGTGGATGTTGAGTAAATAGTTCTATATGACATGCATACATATAATAAGTGCGCTCCTCTGCAATAATTCAACTGGCCCGGTCCTAGCCTAGCTCTCACTGCAGCTAAAAATATTAGTCGAATATTCTATGGGTGTATATCGAATGTACGATTAGCGGATATGGACTCCTGACATTGAGAGGAACGCAATGGAACCAACCTTACCGCTTGAAACCCGCCGGAACAATGCCAAACTGAGGAAGAAGGCTAACTGATTTTTGAATTTATGAGAAAATTTTGGACATTTTCTTGCAACATAAAAGCTATAGGGAGGTAGAGGAGGATGAGATGAATCTACCGATCAAATTTGGGGTCGATCGAAGTTCGCTTGGGTGTTAAACGAAGAAGAAGAAAAGTTCAGGGACTAAAAAGAAATTTGCCACCCTTAACCATAAACTCTTGCTGCCTACACGCTCTCTTCCCTTGTAGCAGACCCATTTCCCCTTTTAAATAAAAGGTGGGCCACATGCCCACCAACACATGGTTTTTTTTTTTTTTTGAAAACATATATGTATATACATATATATTTATATTTGTAATACCAATAATAATAATACTTAAAGTAAAATAAAACAAAATAACAATATTAATAACAATAACAATAACAATAATAATAATAATAATAACAATAATAATAATAAGAAATATCAATAATAATATTAATAATAAAAGTAATAATATTAATAATAATAAAAATTTGGGTTATTACAGTGAGGAATCTATAGCTTTGAAGAAACCTTGAGTAGATTATGAGGCTTGATGTTGATGTGACAATTGATGCTAGTTATAAGGTATCGGTTATGGTGTAAATTATTGAACAACCTGAATTCTCTATATATAAGAGGACACTATATTTACAAACAAAATGATAAAGGGGTTATAAGAAAAGAAAACATAACTAAAATAGTGATCTTATTGATCTAATTTTTAGTTTTCATTGTGTGTTGTCTTTCCATTCAGATACTTATGCTATATTATAAAGATGAATATGCAATGTTTGAACATAAATTTTAAATTCAATTTTATTCATTCATTAAGGCAAAGATGAGAACATTCATTGTATCACATGATACAACTCTTGTTACTAGCTAGTCCTTTTTTGTTTTCTAATTGAATCTTTCTCACTCTTATTAACCCTTTCAGGTTTTCTAATCAATGGACTTATTTATTGTTCATTTTTTTTCTTCATTTTCTTCTTCTCTCTCCTTTTTTTCTCTCAAATTTTCTTCTCTCCTTAGAAGTTATATCATGTAATATAGGAATGTTCTTTGAATTTTCATTTGTGCCTATGCTGAATGAATCTAATTGAATTGAATTTATGTCAAACATGCATATATGATTAATATTGTAATGCATAGTATTATCAAGATGCACATCACATAAGTAAGCTAAAATCAGAGTTCATATCATCGATCATTAAAGCAAAATATTCACAAAAAACTTGGAAAGTTATTTGAAGAAAAAAAAAACATGATTATTTTCTATTCTAAGGACGCTAGGGTTCATGGTAGTTCTTCTTCAAGTAATAGACAAAGCAACTTTTTGACAGCCATGGTTTATTCTTTCTTCTCATCTTTCCCCACCTTAACTGTGCATGTTTCTCTCTTTCCCAGTTTTTCAATATCAAACTTGCTCAACTATTGACCCAATAAATCTTTAACTCCCTTTTATAGATGTTCAGGAGTCAAAGATTCTATAGCCTTTTCATTTGGTGAATCCTCATTATCAAACGCTTCACCCTATCCCCCGGGCATGACTGACTCAATAGGTATGTCAAAAGAAGGTGGTTTAGTGTAAAACACATTGTAGTCAAACTTGCTTGAGGGCTGGCCCAACAAATCTTTAACTCCCCTTTATGGTTGTTCAGAAGTCAAAGGTTCTATAGCCTTTTCATTTGGTGAATCCTCATGATCAAACTCTTCACCCCATCCTCCGGGCATGATTGACTCAATGGGTATGTCAAAAGAAGGTGGTTTAGTGTAAAACACCTTGTAGTCAAACTTGCCTGAGGTCCTGCCCAGCAAATCTTTAACTCCCCTTTATGGTTGTTCAGGAGTCAAAGGTTCTATAGCCTTTTCATTTGGTGAATCCTCATTATCAAACTCTTCACCCCATCCTCTAGGCATGACCAACTCAATGGCTATGTCAAAAGAAGGTGGTTTAGTATAAAATACTTTATAGTCAAACTTGCCTGAGGGCAATCCCAATAAATCATTCACTCCTCTTGGAGATTTCTCATTGGTTTTAAGGTCTAGTTTCTGAAAGGGCTTAGCACTTCTTCCTTACTAATTCCTAAATTAATTATCATAGTAGTTGGGGGAGGTACATTTTTGTAGTTTGAGAAAGGATTATTTCTGGTGCTCGAATTTTTAGGGTTCGTGATTTTTTCGGAGTCTATAAGGTTTTGGATTTTTTGTTTGAGGCAGATGTAATTATCTATGGAGTTATTGAGGTTTTGGTGGAATTTGCAGTGCTTGTTTAAGGTATAGCCTGGGGTATTTGGGTTTGGTGGGTTTGGATTAGGTAAAGGTTGAAGTAAGCCCTTTTGCATTAGATGCTCTAGGACCTTTGACAAAGGTTGGTTAAAGTTTGAGAATGTCGTCGGTTGTTGGACAACATCCACTTCCATAGCTCGACTAGTGTTTCCTTGCTTAGTGCGCTAAGTTTGGTAATTCTTCTTTCTTGCATTTCTTATGTTTTTCTTCTTCATTTACATGATAAGCACAACTTTAACAACATTTGAGGCTTGGCTCTTGCTATTATCAATAGGAATGGTAGTAGGTAGAATAATAGCAGTAGGTGGAACATCAGCAGTAGATGGAATAGTAGGAGCAATAGGTGTAACAGTAGCTAGTGGTGGTGGTATTAACCCAGCTAGAGCTTGTCTCAGTTCATCTTGAATCATAACTCTCATATCATCAATCAAAGGTCCCTTAATTTCCTCTAGGGTCCAATTTCCTCCTTGTTATTGTTCCATTTCTTCTATTTGCTTGGAGCTAGTATTAGTGGTGCTTCTAGGTTAAGTGGATTGATAGGACTTTCCTCTTATCTGCTAAAGATCTCTTTTACTATTAACTGCAAACTTAAAGTGGTTATTTTTATTTTTTCACCTCTACGTTCCCAAACAAAGGATGACCCGAATGAATCTATGATGGCTGCAAAATAAGGTGTTAGTATGATGCATGAAATGCATATATGCGTGTATGCATGATGCATGTGCTATGCAACAAGTAGTAAGTAACAAGTCAAGTGTATAACATACATCCTTCCAACCTTATTTCTCCTACACACGTATTCAATGGCGAGTCTCTTTCATAGAATTTTTTTTCTTTGCCTTAATATCAACAGGGGATATCAAGAACCGACGTGCATGCCAAATCTCTCAAAGTAGTAAAGCATAGAAATAGCATTTCCAACTATAAAAGCTTAGCCCAATCCTGATTAGCCTAAATGGGCTTTTAAAGTATGGGCTTAGTCTTTTATAGATAGAAATACCTCATGGCAACAATCACAAGCAATTTTGGTAAATCCTAGGGGAAGTTACTAAGTCACTATATGAGTTGAGTTCGGTGAAAAAAAGTCAAGGTTCCCTTAGCAAGATGCCCTTTTTTAAGACTTGAGTTACAGGCCAAGGTCAGAGGGGCCCAACATCTTTTGTAAAATTGAGAGAAGACTACCCTCCTTTAAGACTTAGGTCATAGACTCTGGTTAGATGAGCACGGTAATCTCTCTTGAACCAAGTTAAGGTTAAGAGTGATGGTTAGCCAATTTACAATCCCAGGAAGCTAGTAGAATCAAGGGATTATAATCCAACGCCATCAGCTAGTAGGGACATGCAAGAATGAATGCAAGAATAAAATAATAATTAACAAAATAATTCTAAAGAACATAAGTAGAATCAATATCTCTTATCCCTAGTGGAGTCGTTACTGTAGACGGTAGGGTTTAACGTGCGTCCAAGATTTTATCAACCGCGACACTGTTTGAGCTCAAGGCTCCAAGGAACACACTAACCATATCACAAAGACATGGCATAGAGATGAGGAGTCACCACCCAGGGTAATAACTGGGACAAATTGAAGGTGGTGGTAACTCGATTCTCTAAAAGAGAGTTAGCACCATAACGAGGAAATTCTGAGATGGAATACCAAATTCTTTTAGTCTCGTGTTCTTTAAAATTAGCTTATGAATTACTATCTTATTCTCTAATTACATGTAATTTCATATTGAACCCTATTTTAGCAATCAACACCCAAGGCAAGTGGTCATGATAAAGTGCATAAAAAATGCATTCACAAGCCGCAACGTCCCTAAATTAATCTAATCTACATTGATTTTTATTTTAAAGTTAGTTAAATCTCCACATTTTATTTAGAGGTGAAATGGAACTAAAGGTGGGCCTACATTTTAATTTATTGGTAAGCTTATATCTACAAATTTTAATTCTAATGAAATGGGCCTAAGTCTATCAATTTTAAAAGAAAATAGAAATGAATTAATGGGTCTAATTCTAATTAATTTTAAGTTTCAATGAATTGATCCTAAATCTATTCATTTTTAAAAGAAATGCTTTAATGGGTTAAAACTGATGCGAACTAGGCTTATCTAACAAGCAAAACCCGCAACAATCTATTGATACCCACACCTTAGATCGTCCAAGAAACAAGTTGGGTGGAAACTAGAACCCTTAATTATCTAACAACTAAGAACTCTAGCTATTAGGAAGTTGCCACAATTAGATATGGATGTTCTAATTGATAAGACAAGTGAACTATCTAACAACCTATTTTGTTTAGAA
>CATIWM010503698.1:0-18753 GCA_949671775.1 Mallotus repandus
TGTAATATTTAAATTTTTATATAATAATAATTTTTTATTATTTTTAAATTTTTCATTAAGAAAATAATTAGTAATGTTTTATTATCTTATGATTAATTATGACCATAATATGTTTTATATAAAATTAATTATAAAATTAAAAAAAATGTTAATTATAAAAAATATTAAAGAAATGTCATATAATTATTTAAATAAAATATTTATAAAAAAGTTCAATGAATTATAATTATATTAAGTTAATATTAAATTATCATATAAATAAATAATATTTTTATTTTTTAAAAAAATTTTATTTAATAATAATAATAATGTCAAAATATATATTTAATTAATAATTTATTTATTATCATAAATTTAAAAAATTTATTCACGTGCGAAGCACATGATTATTTACTAATAAATAAATAAATATATATATATTGCAGTTTGCCACTTCCATTGGCAAACTGATCTTTTTTTTTTTTTTATAAAAAAATTAATAACAGGGCTACTATGCCTTCATAGTTCATTTCCTCTTGGCTTTTTCACATGAAAATCCTTTACAAACAAACAAAGAGAGATATAATTGAGACATAAATCTTCCTATAAAATCTTTCTTTTTATTCCTAAGTCCTTTTGACTCTTCATTAGTTTTGGTGTCATCAAATCTCATTTTAACAAATGCTGTATCGTCTCCTTCTTTGTTAAAATAATATCGCATTTTTTTAAAATATAAATAATTGAAAAGTAATACATAATTTATTTATTTTATTCACACATAATTATATAAAAATATAAGTTCAAATTTTTCAACTACCTACAAATAGACCTATAATACCATTGGTAATTTTATATATAGGTCTATTGGTATTAAAAATTTCAAATTTTTTAATATTTATAAATTTATATAGAACTTAAAGATTTAGTAAAATTAACCTAATTTCACACATTATTTATAATTTTAGAAAAGTTGCAATTTAGTCAAATTTTATTATATATAAATATATATAGAGAGAGAACATTTAAGTAGCTAATTTCTATTTTTATGATTCTAAATTTATATTATTTAAATAATAATTATAATAGTTAGTAATATCTTAATTTGAATAAATTAATTTATAAAATTTATAAAATAGGAATGAAATTTTTGTTTAGTTTGTAAAGATTATATGTTGATTTTTTAGATAGTTAATGAATTTATATGAATGTAAAACCACAAAAATTGACGTCAGCTACTTCACTTCAGATGTTATACATGTGTTTTATCTTTTAACTTTGATCAAATTATAATTGTGTTAAAATAGCAAATTATTTGTCAAATTGGATTACATTTATCTAATTTTAAAATTTTACACAACTCTGCAAAATATAAAAAATTATAATTTTTAATACTATATATATATATATTTTTTTTCTCATATGTACAAATACTTTTCTACACAATATGCCCTTTTAATATAAAATCATATTATGAATTCTTGTTAATTTTATAATAAATAACCCAGCTATTCTAAATTTAAAAATATTCTTATATATTCTGAATGTGTAATATTGTGCTTTAAAATAAATTCATGATGTCCTTTATATATATCGATACTGTTTAATGTAGTAAGTCACGATGTAGACATTACTATTATGGTCCGTCATATTTATTGGAATGTCCCTTACATTATAGCCTATCCCCTTTATTTGGAGGAATAAAAATGTAAAGAATTTTTTTATTTTATTTTGTATAACAGGCCACAAATGTCCTAACTTGCTATATTTGGAGCCAACTACATTCTATCACTGTCTTTTATATATTATGTTTTATTGTCAAATGTAAAATAATTAAAGGATAGTGATACCTATAGACAAAAAAATTTTGGACGCAATTTTAATATTATCCTAATATTAATTAAAATTTATTTTTTGTAATAATTTTTTTGAGATTTTAATTTTTTAATGATTAAATAAATTGATGAAATGTAAAACTTAAAATGCACTGGATGAATTCATCGTACAATAATTTAAATACATATATAGTTTGTAAATAATTTTTTTAATTTTTAATAATATAATTATAAAAAACTTTTTTTTTAAAAGAAATTTAATTTATTTAATAATTAATTAAATTGATGAAATCTAAAATTTAAAATGCACTTAATGAACTCATCATATAATGATTTAAATATTTATACCTTATAAATAATTTTTAATAATATAATTATAAAAAAAATTAAGAATATTAAGGAAAATTATTGAGAGGAGCGACTTACGATTGATGTGGCTCCTCGCAAAAGAAACATTATCTATAATTAAAATACATGTATGACACATTAACAATTAGATATAATATTAGATGTTGATTGAATTTGTTTGATTTAAATGAATTTTATAAAATTTTGAAAAAATTATTTGTAAATATAAATAAGTGTATTTAGTTTAAATGAAAATTTTATAAAATTTATTTTTTTAACTTTTTAATTTTATGAAATTGCTCGAAACTAAATCAATTTTTATAAATGATATATGTTTGATTTATATGAATTTAAAAATTATTTGGAAATAAATTTTATTTAGAATTTATTTAGAAATAAAATAAATTTTTTAATAGAATTCAACTAATTAAGAGATAAATAAAAATAAAATACACCCACTATTAAAAGAGAGTAACCCGCGACTATTTTTCTTTTAAGAACATTTTTTTTACCATCTCTTTTAAACTATAAGATTTGGATTAAATTCCCCACCACTTGATTCAAATAGTAAGGGGGAACTCATGACCCTTGAGATCATGAGTTCAAGTCCTAGAAATAATGTCCTTAAGCATTTAAATGTTGAATTACATATTTAGGACTGACTAAGTCGATTTAGAGGTTGAGTGTTTAGATCCCCCTCCCCCTCACCTCTCTTTAAAAAAAAAAATTGGATTAAATTATAATTTTCAAAAAAAAAGATTTTAATTAAATTGTCAAACTATTATGTAATGCATCAATAATGAGGTTCTTGTTTGGCATCAAACAAATAAAAAAATAATGAAAATCAACTTGTTTCATATTTGTCCGAATATGAATGGGGCAACACATGGAAGAAGAGTATGCAGACATGCAATATATTTTCCACAAGGAAGGTGACCCTGGAAAAAAATTCCAGCCCCCACCACCATCATGGCCAAGACCAACTGCTCTAGCTTCCCGGAAACCGATATTTCTCAGAATATTATTCCTCCTGATCATGAACCTAACTTTAACCATTTCACTCACTATGCAATGGAGACTAATAATCAAAACTTCGAGCCATTCGATGATCATCTAATGCTAGCAGAAGGGTTGTTGGAGAACAATATTGCTTCTGTCTTCGCAGAGTTGCATCAAGAAGTAAGCCCCAACAATATCAACACTACTACCTTCTCAAGCGCACAAGATGTTCCAAGGTGTGCAATTAACAGATTTATGAATATATACATGTGAATCTATATCAAATTGTCATGCATGTATAATAATTTTTATTGATCTTGAAAAATAGGTATTTTTCTTGGGATTTAACTTCTTATAATACTGGGTTTATTTTCTTGGAGCCGTCATGTTTAGAGGAAGATCACATGAAGGTGGAGAAAAGAGGATGAAGCTTGATGAGGGAAAGAGGATAGCATTTAGAACAAAATCATGGGTTGAGATCATGGATGATGGCTTCAAATGGAGAAAATATGGGAAGAAGTCTGTTAAGAACAATCCAAACCCTAGGTAACAACTTAACTTATATAGCTCATCTGCTATATATACATACTGATGCATCGTGTAGCCCAGAAACCAACTTGGAATCGTCTGAGATAAAAGGGGAGCCTTGTCTTCTGAATTCTGATCTTGTTGGCCACCTGAATTAAAAGAACAAAAAAGAAAACCCTAGATAATTGATTCGCTCGATCTAGCATTAACTTCATCTTCTTTAACCAAAAGTTTGTGTCCGTACGTGTGTCGGTTAATTCTTTGTAAACATGAGATGAACCACTTCCACCACCAAATAAGCATGGTTAATTCTCTATATTATAATATTGACGAGCATAAACAATTGGAATTAGGACTGAGGCATGAATAATCAATTGTTATTTTGGGTGCTAAGTTTTCAGTCTGGTTTGTTTTTGTTGTTGGTGGTTGATTGTTTGCACTTGTACAAGAAAACCTGCTTTTCAAAGCCAATTATGGTGGGGAAACTCACCGGATGTAAAATATTTAAAATTTGTGTTATAAATCTCACGATCATGTGTGTGTTCTTATGGCGCCTTATATATCATCTTATTTATTTTTTGCTTATTTTATAAAGGAAAATTCTTATTTACATAAGATATATTACACTTGATGGTAGAATTTGTGATATATCATATAAGTATTTTACGCTTAATTAATAAAAATGAGATACATATCTTTATATTATAAATCTCACTTTGTTGGGTGTAATATATCCAATATAGGCAAAAAAATTTCTTGTCTACATATATGAGTGTGCGTTATGGATGTATGTTGTTTTATTACCCCTTATTTGGTTCAATTCTATTAAAAAATTCATTTCATTTACAAATAAATTTTAAATAGAATTCATTTGCAAATGAATTTTAAATTCATTTGAATCAAATATATTTCATCAATAAAAATGGATTTAGTGTTAAGTAATTCCATAAAATTAAAAAGTTAGAATTGAAAATAAATTTTATAAAGTTTTCATTTAAACCAAACACATTCACTTGGATTTGCAAATGACTTCCATAAAATTTTGTAGAATTCATTTGAACTAAATACACTAGCTCTTAGTTTATATTTCGGTCTCATTAAAAATATGTGGAGATTGGATTTGGTTTCTTTATTTCAGTTCTTGAATAATTAGAGTTTAAGGATGAGGTTTTCTATCAACGCATGCTTAAGGAAGAATCTCATGAATTTTAGATAAGTAAAAAGATATTTTATGAAAGTTTGATTTAAAAAACCAACTTTAAGCATGTAAACCGAATGTATTGCACACTATAAATAGATTTGTGACATAAAATTCAAATATTTTATATTTGACCAATAAAATGAAATTATGTATTTTTACTTTACAAATTCAACCAACCAAAAGGTCTAATATGCTGAAAATAGGCAAGAATTTTCCAATTGAATTGTTGTTTACCAAAAGGAATTTTACAATTGAATCAGTATACCATTTTATGATTAGAATGAACAAAGTACCATTTATCAAACATGAGAATATCTATTTCTCATTTTGTAACATATTAACTAAGGTTACATACATCTTCCAACAAAGCAATTTTTTTTTTAAAATTTAAGTAATCTTATTAAGGTGGTTATACATGACCATCCAACAATATGTACATATACACTTTTTTTGTAGCATCTTCAACTCATATCTAGGAAATTTGGGTTTTGCAGGAACTTTTTATTTTTGCTTCCATTACACCCTTTTAGTTTAGTCCATAATATGAAGTTGCATGGACTTTCTACTTTTGCTTCTATTACACCCTTTTCGTTTAGTCCATAACATGAACTTTGCAAGTTATTAATTTAGCTAGCTATCCACAACATATGAGGCATAACACCATATCCATATCTATAAGCCATCTTGTTTTAACTGAGGATGATAATAGGATATTCTCAGCAAAAATTCACCCTAAAAGAAACAGAAAATCTCCACGCTTATAATGCTGCTTGCTTATATTCATTTAGATTGCCAGATTTAACTTTACTCAGTAATAAGTGGAATCATATATATATACATGATGTGATAAACAGGAATTACTATAGATGCTCAAAGGAAGGTTGCAACGTGAAAAAGAGAGTGGAAAGAGACAAAGAAGATTCAAGCTATGTCATAACAACATATGAAGGGGTGCACAACCATCAAACCCTCCAGTGATTTCGTACATTTGGAAGGGGGCAAATGTTAGCATATAGATGGACTCTTCTGATCAGCCTTTGCATGGTTGCATATTAATTCTTATAAATGAATCTCCTTATCTATCACTTTAGATAAGGAAAAAACTTGGCTGCTGCTCAATGTAATTTCACCATCCCTCAATAGCTGAATATATATATATATGCATATAGAAGTGGTGTAGAATATTCCATGCATATGGAACATTCGCCTCTTAAATTGATGAATTGCACATGTATATTTAACAACTTTTAGGTCATGTTCAATGTTCCCATTAGTACGTAGGGGTATTCTATTGAATTGATTATTTTTTTTGTGGCTTTGCTTCTGAAAGAGGCTATGATTTCAGTCAAAAGGATGATTGCCGTTTAGCTTAGGATTCTCGACCCTCGTTCCACAAAAATATTAATTCTTGCAAATTGTACCTCTTGCATTCGTAATTAATTTTGGAAAAGTGGCGTCTTAGAGACTCTTTAGTGATGCTGTTGCTACACAAAATCCAACAGACCAAGTTAACCCCAGTGTGAACCTAAAAAACAAAAAATTGTTTTCCTCTCAGAAACGGCATTCTTTGCACCCCATGAGCCATGCGAAGCAAGCCTAAGTGCATTTCTGAAACATACTTGGCAACACCAGTCCACCTGTTATTTGAAACTTCCACATGGGCAGTCAATTATAATCACTCTCATGGCGTCAAGCTACCAGCAGTTTATAGTGGAAAATTATATTTCAACCTCATTTTCTTTGTCTGTATTGATCATACAATAAAATTTTCAATCAAAATCGAACTATACCATTCAGAAACAGCTGTCTAGGTAATATTTGTCTATATATTTTCATAATGCAGTTGCTTTACAAAAAATTTTGACAGTCAAAAGAGGCTCTTCAGCATTCACGCCACTCCTTCAAAGAAAATAAGGGGAGCTAGGAGAAAACAAAATCATAATGACGTGTGTTTACCAGCCCCGCTTCTTTAAGAAGTCCCTTGTTCTCTTCCTCATGCGAGTGAAAACAATAACAGCACAGGCAAGGATCCAAGGAGGGAAACTTCCACCAAAGAAGTTTGATTTTTTAATCCACACTGGAGGTTCCTTCAACAACATTGTTATCAAAAGGGTTATGACTGCTACCCCAAACAAGATCTTGGTCATAGGTTTGATCAAGGAGTCCTGCAATTACACGATGCAATTGCATGAATAACAATTTCACCTTCAAAACTTAAATTGCTAACAGCAAAACCACAAGAACAATACTTATAATAAATGCAAGCCTTTTGCAAGATAGTTACGCATAAGCTATTACTGTTCACAATTTCAACTAAACACAGTAGAAGAATTTGCATATGAGCATATGTGACAATTACATATATCATAATCAGAATGGTGCTCATTAGGCGTGCAATACAATATATATGCAAGACGAATTTTAAGCACTTGTGAAGTTGTCAGAATACTTCATAATAAGACATTGGCTACAAAGGTCTTATCAATTGAATTTCCAGTTATCTGGAATCTAGGCATAGGTAGCAATCCATTTTAGAATTTCTTTTAATTACCTCTTGAGGGAAAACGATCCCACAAAAAAAAGAAATTGTACAGTGCGAAATAACATTAAAAAAGGCTCAACTTGTAAAGATAGACCGATCATTCAAGTCGTTCCAATTCATTGATTTAAGCCAGTATAGATATCAAAAAGACAGCGCCATATTCGCTTGTTAGAAAGAGTAAACAAATAAGAAAAAAGATTAAAATGCATGTATTAGATTGTTCTTTTCATGCCAAAACACGAGTCGAGAAAAAATGTTACATTTTACCATAAAGACGGAAGACAATCCCATCATTTATTTAATTAATACCTTCTGTCAATTCAACAAACGGGGAGAAAAATCTTAGCATATGAGTTGTTTCAAATAAATAATTAGCAAGAATTCAACTCAATCCAATCCAATTCTTGCAAAATCATGTAAGAATTGGACACCTTTCTTTTCAGGTGAAACAATTGGACATAACCACTAGGATTTACTAAAATTGCACATTTTTAGACTTTTCAAACACTATATAGAATTGAATTCGCACGTTCTTAGACTTTTCAAATACAAACCTAATGTGTTGTGAACAGAAAGAATTTAAGGCATAAATTACTCGCAAAACATGAGAATTGACTAAATTAATAGAATTCTTGCATAAAAGCAGCTTAACAACACATACTGCATTTAGCTTTCTTTAGACATAAATTCAAGTATTATCGACAATAATTATCAAATTAAATTACCTTAGGCTCTCCATCGATGTAAATTACAGATCCATCTCTATACCCAAGCAAGGACCTTCCATTTCTCGGATTAAACCTAATCGGGGCACCCCGGCCAGAACCACCAGGGTTGAAAGCGTAGACTGATTTGAACCCGTATTTTTCTAGAATATCTCGAACCTCTAGCTGGTCCTGATCCCACCCGCCTAAGCACGACGTGAACACCTGGATCGGACCCTTGCCTTGTCTGTATAAATGGATCTCTACCTCCGGCACTTTTGTTCTCACTGTTTTCGCTTTTATCGCCGGAGATGCGTCCTGTTTCGGATTCGAAATCGGATCATCCGATGAAGATTCGATAGGGTTTGGTTTTGTCTCTTCGATTTCTTTGATCTCCATGCTCTGCGAGCCGGCTTTACTGCGTTAAGCTGCAGAGCTATAAGAAAGTCTTGCCTTTTTTTTTTGTTTTTTTGTTTCAATGTGATTTTTTCTTAAAGTTATTACAATTTTAGTTTTTTTTTTTTTAATATTTTTTTATGGATAAGTTATGACCATGCACCGGTTGGAGTCCGAAAAATGTAAATTTTTTTACCTGATTAAAAGTTTAAAAATAATTTTTCAAACTTGAGTCCAAAATTTTAAATCTCCATCTCAAATTGCTCCTAGCTAAGATTCTAAATAAAAAGAGAATTTAAATTGTTTTGGAGTAAAATTAAAATTTAAATATTTATATTTTTAAATTTTATATTTAAAATTAATATTTAATAAATTTATAATAATAAAGAAATATATATATTTATATTATTTTAAATAAATTATATTTAATAATAGTATTTCTTTTATAAATTTTCTTTACAAGTTTTATTTTAATATTTATATTTTAATAATTTTATTATTTGAACATATAAAATAAAATGACTATAAATTTACTATATAAATTTTATTTATAAATTTTAAAATTTATTTTATAATTGAACATATATTATAAATTAACTATAAAAAGATTCAATTGGTGAATGTCCCAAAAAAAAGTTTAACATTTAATAGTAGATTATTTAAAATATATTATTTAGATATAATTTATTATTAAAATGGTATTAAATTTTATTTGTAATACATAATATTGAATTTTTAATCTTATTAAGCATTACTTATCAACTTTATAATATATCATAAAAAAATTTATTATTATTATTAGTGAAATTATATATATATATATATATGAGTTCCGGTTTTGGTTCTTCAATTCGATACAGTTCAGAGAACTCATGATCTCTAGCTCTGCTCAAACAAAATTTTTCGAGACAGTTTAGTTTGGAGAAATTTAAATAGTCAGTGAAGATTTTTTATTATAGAGAATTTTGGTTCGATTTTTCGGGATAGTTGGAGTTCTCTAGAAACTATGCACAGCCCTAGATAAGATATAAATTGAACTCTCAAATTTACCTCAAAAATTACATTTCACCTTAATGAAGAAGTTTTTTTAGACATGTTGGTATTAAAAATTATCAAAAAAAAAAGATATATTATTCTCTTAAATAATTATGTATGTATTTTTTTACTAATTTTAATTAAACTATAAATTAATTAAATTTATAAATAATTAACTAAATTGTAATATATACCAAATTAAAGTTGCAAATCGTTCTAATATTTTATATTAATATCCTTCTTTTAAATTACTCTTAAAAATGATGATTATAAATTGTTTTTAAGGAAGATTTTTCTATTTTTTCAAGCATAGATGCTTTTTGTATTCCAATATATGTTCCATATCCTCCATTTTTCATATAGGAACCAAATTAATTTGTATCTATTATTTATGCAATTGAAATAAATTATTAATACAAGTAAGCCTCAATTAAATAAATCACAAGTTGATCGATATAGTTTTAAATTTTTTAAAAAGAAAATTCTCATTTTTTTTCTTCAGACAAATATATTCCTGAGCTCAAGAAAAGGATTAAAATTTTGCTTTGAAGTAAAAATTGATATCTTAACTTATTAAAATCTTAAACTGGCTATAATATGTATTCATTTATATATAAAACTATTTTATCTTGATCATTGATCATGATAAAATGGTGAAAACTTGGATGGAAATTACAAGGTGCAGATAAACTATGGTGATATTTTTTTAGAGAAAAAGATCAACCTTTTATTATACGTAGATGAAAGAATAGTAAAAATAATAATATAATAAAAAATATTAAAACAAAATTTTACTGAAATTATAAAATTTATGATAGAGTTATGTTAATTTAGCCATAAATCAATTCTCTGGTCTTTAAATCAATTTTCTAGTCTGTTGATTTAGCCATAAATCAATTTTTTGTTTTAACTCGACAATCTGTACGTTCTATTTAGTGACTTTATTTAGCCATAAATTAATTTTTTAGTCTTTAAATAAGTTCAATTGTAAAAATACCAAATAGAAAACTCACAACAAAAAAATATTTAAATTCTATAAAAAAAACCATAAAAATTCCACTAAAAACAAGAATCCATGAATGAAAATTTAAAATTTCAATTAAAAGGCAACCATATCAAAGTTCTATAAAATAAAGCAAATAAACCATGGTGATATTATTCTTTTTCATAAGAGACAAAATTGTTAAAGCCATCCAAATTGCTTTTAAATTCATATAGTAAAGCCAGCAAAAGCCTAAAATCATAATGGAAGAAGCTATTATAAAGAAAATGATGACAAGATTCACGGAAACAAATAATAATGGAAGGGACACTTCAATTCAATTAAATGAAAACTACAATTTCAGTAAGAAAATAATAGGCCCCTAACTTGCGTAAAAAAAAAAAAAAAAGGCCCCCAAAACCCCCACCCAAAAAAAAAGAGAAAATGACAACTAAGAATCTATATAAATTGTCAGTAGTACAAAATAGTCTCCAGAGCGCTTTTGGTACAAATATTGAGAAGCATGCCAAAATGTTTCTGAATCCTGCAATAGCAGAAAGAATTTGCAAGAACAAAATCAGATGAAAACAGAAATCAAATCCATATGTAGAACTAGTTGCGCGATTCAAATTTTGCCATTATATGATAGGTCAATGATACATGTCGCGAGTAGCGACATCTATAGTGACGTCACTACTCACGATATATATAGTGACGTCACTACTCGCAATAATTACCGTCGTATCTCTTTTTATTTTTTATTTATTTTGAATTTTAATTTTTTTTAAATCTAAAACCTAATGTGCACATGAGTGAATCTGTCATGTAAAGATTTAAACATATGTAGTATGTAATATATATATATATATAGGGGTAAAGAGCAAAAATGTCATTGTCATGAGTAGCGACGTCATTATAGATGCGACTACTCGCAACATATATCATTTTTCTATATGATTTTGATTTTTATTTGATTAAAAAGATAGTTTGTTACCCTATAGTCCGATGTTGTTTTTAGATATTTAAAAAAAAAGAGGGAGGAGCACAGATTTCAGCGTTTTTCAATTTTATAGAAAGATTGAAAAGCTACACATGTAAAATTTCTGTCTTACCCGTTTATCAATGGCAGTTACCATTCTCTGTAGCATGCTGTCTTACCCGTTTATCAATGGCAGTTGCCATTCTCTGTAGCATGTCCTGACTTGTTGAAACAAAATGAAGAATCCAACCACCCTGCAAGCTTAGCTCTATCAACGTACTGTATGAATTGTTTCTTGGCATCAGGCACATCCAGAACCAAGTCATCAAGAGACTCTGCTACCCTTCCGAAACCTTTACTCATCTGATATAAGGTTATGAGCCCTGAATCAAAACTCTCATTAAGCAATCCCCACATTCTTTCATTTTTCTTCTCAATGATAGTCACCAGAGCTTTTTTAACAACCTCGTGGTGAAAAAATGGCATGCCTAGTTCCTTTATGCAGCGGCAAGCTTCCCCGATGTCGCCTCCTGATTCGAATTCCTCCAATAACTTGCCAATTTTATCCTTTACATCCTCAACTGCCCATCCAGGGCTCTTGCTTCCTGCACCACCCCAGCAACGCAGGATTCGCTCCCCGGAAAGTCGAGCATTTAGCAGTGACTTAGCCATTTGTAGGACCCTGCTACCAAGTGACTGTAGCCCCAGAAACTGACTTCCCATTTCTTCCAGCTGTTGTGGGGTTAACACTTCATCCACCACTGCCCTAGATAAAAACATTGCGAGGTCCTCAACAACAACAGGATTATCTAGAGCAGTGTCGTCTGCAGATTCTATCAGCATAGCAAATCCATTAACAACATCATCTGTTGGGAAACACAAAGATGACAGCAAAACAGAAGCCATTTCCTTCTCTCTTTTTTTCCTATCCATTGCAAGAGTGATCAATCTTTTGACAAAGATAGCATTCAATTCAGAACAACTATTGCTGTTCTCAGACTCAAGACAGCTACTGACCTCTGAAATGTCACCTGATAAGAAATATTCTTGAATGATAGATTGAACCTTGGCCTTAAAAAGTTTGGTGGCACCATCTTCTAAAGGAGGACTAACATGTACTGGTGGGAGTGACTTCAAAGATGAAGCACACAACCAACCCTCTGATGCGGCCTTGGAAATTAAAGACTGCAATTTCCCTCTGGCATCTGGGATGTCAAGTGACAAATCATCCGCCGCATCTATAATCCGGCCGAACCCTTTTGTTATCTGGCTTGTATTAATCAAACCTTCTTCTGCGGCATTCTTCAGCAAATCTAATAATTGGTCTTCAGCATGCTGCTTTTCCATTGCAATGATAAGAGCTCGTTTAATTATTTCATGATGGAAGAAAGGCACTTTCAATTCCTTGATGCATCTACAAGCCTCTTTCTTGTCACCACTCACCACATACTCCAGCAGCAAGTTGTTTATGTTAGCCTTCACATCCTCAACAGTTTTATTCTTGCTTCCTCCCCATCTGCGCTCTATGATTTCAGCATGAAGGGGCGCGGCTAAATAGCACTTTTCAGCTCTTTTTAGCACGTCAACCCCCTTAGAATCTGCAGGTAAAGAAGCCATTTCTTTGTTTAAAAATGCCGGCGGAAGTATGTCATCAACCACAGCTCTAGCAATGAACAACGCAAGAACATCAACAGCATCAGGTATATCTACAATTAAGTCATCCGCGGACTCCACCAATTTACTGAAACCTTGATAAACTTGTGAAGGATCAACGATATCAGCATAAATAGCAGATATAAGAACAGCAGCCATTTCTTTCTCTTTGTCATGCCTGTCCATTGCCATGGAGACAAGTTTCTTTACAAAATAATAGTTAAATCCAGGCATTTGTAGTTCTCTCAATTCATTGGCTGCCGAAACAACATCATCGGTTGCAAAATATTCCTCCACTATCACTGTAGCCTTTTTCTTGTATTCCTTAAAATCTACTGTCAGTTTTCGCCCGATTTTATTATCATCTTCCTACAAACAATCGATATATATATATATGAACTTAGCAATACACTTCAAAGGATAATTGCAAAAATAGTATCCTGCATTAATTTTAAGTACCTCACTGTCGTAGTTCGGGTCATTGGGATCTAGAGAATAGTTGCAATCTGTATCAAGCAGTCCTCCCCATGTCCCTTTACCACCTGAGCCACCTGCAATGAGAGAAACACAAATTACCATAAGTTTGTATGACGACCTAACAATCAATGACTGCATAATGCATGCAGTTTTCCCCTTTTAAATCTAAAATCATATGGAAATTAAATCCACAAATCAACCACGGAAAAATTTAAACCATACATGAAAAAATTCAAATCTTGCACCTCATGATGCCATCTGAAGAAGTGCCACTCTCGGAAAGTGACTACTAGACTACTCTCTCTATCAATTTTTGTAATTCAGAACTAACCATATTAACATATCTGTGAGGCTAAGACAAAACACTATAAACAGCTCAGGCAATTCTGGTGCATGTATATTTTTGGTATATCATGATATGCAAAGAATTCAAAAGCAAATAGAGTTAGTTCTCTTGCCTTTCTTAGGTCGCCCATCTATTGGAGAATGTGAATTTCGCTCATTCTTAAGTAGGCTGGCCTTGCTAGGACTTCCTTTATTTGTAAAATATTTACCAGGTGACTTTGGGGAACTAGGGGACTTGGGTGATCTTGGAGACCTCGGAGACTTTGTATTTCGTGAGATCTGAATTGGAGCTGATCTGGGGGACTTCTGTGAAGAAGCTAGTGCACGCTTCTGAGGCTCATCGTTATTTGATATAGAACCACCACCGTACTCCATCGCCCTGAAATTCTAAGCTCCACACACAAACAAATCACGAGTTCAAAGACAAGACCATCAATCTGCGTAGACCAGCAGCAATTGCTTGCCAGTGAAACCTCTACCACTTATCAAAATTTTGATCCACTTGCTCCATTAATCGTGCATGTAATCTTCATATATATTCAGACAAGAAAATTAATAATAATAAAAAACCCCTGCATTAAGTACTTGAATATTAACATGAACTTCAACCCTTAAAGCTTGAGAATTAATTAGCATGGACATCCTTTACCCTTGAACACAATTTATGCAAGAATCCCATATTATTAGTAGAAATAATGCATTATTACACTTAGAAATTAATGAAACAACATAACCAAAACAATGCCAGCGCAGCTTTGCCCTAGTGGTCAAGCATCTCACTCACATCTGTTCTCCGGTTCGAGTCCCAACCCCCTCTCCTATTCCCTCAATTTGTACTGACAGAAAAAAAAAACATAACCAAAACAATACTAACGTTCATGTGTTCAAACCATTTTAACGTAGGTAAGTTTCTTCTATTACAAAACATACATTGATGTTCAACATATAGACATGTTAATTATCTAAAAAATTCCTAAAAGAATCAGCAAATAAGTCTTTTACCTTAAAAGAACGCAAGGGGAGTGTTCTTCGCCAGAGCAGCAGAGTGCGCTGGCGATCAGAAAATGAATTAAGATAAATTGATAACAATAATGGGATTTTGAGTTCTAGCTTAATTTTCTTGATGCAACTGAATGAGGAAAATTTGAAAAGAAAATGATTTCAGATATGAATTGAAAGGAAAAAAAAAAGAGTAGTGATGTAGAAGAACAGAGAAGGGTAGTTGTTAAGTTGAAGAGATTGGTTAGCATTGAAGGCGGATCTTGAAAGAAGAAGAAGAAACTTCTGATCCAAGTCCTGAAACCTTCTCCCTTTTGTTTTGCCTTCTGAAACGGAAAAAAAATAATTGCCCGCGAAATTCGTTGCTCTAGTAACTGAATTTTTTTTTTTAATTTAATAATAATAACTTTTTTTTTTTTTTTTGGTGACAAAACGAGAGCAAAAGGCCTAGAACTAAGGAACTAACATCTCACTAGCCTTTCATGGGCAACCCCAATACAATCATGCTCCATCCAATCTCTCGAGCAAGTCGGCATTTGATTCAGCCTGTGACAACCTAGTGAAATAGCTTGAGCCTCCGAAGCAAGACAGTCCGCTGCTAAATTGGCTTCCCTGAAAATGTGGTTAATCTGGACAATCCAATCTCTCCTTAGAATATCCTTTATGGCCCCTTGATGAGAACCGCATTCACATTGACATTACAGCAGTCTATTTAATAATAATATTAATAACTCTAAAATCATTTTTAAAAAATAAAAATATGTAGTTTAGAATAATTTAAATCAATAAATTTTTTAATAGTGGTTTTTACATTCTTAAATAGATTTGGTTTAAAATTATTTTTAAGAAAATAAGTAATATATGTTTTAAAAAAATAAGTTTTAAGAATAAAATATTTTTTTTAAAAATATTTATAGTTTACTTTTTTTTTTTTTACCCCTTATAGTTACATAAATCAAAATTTAACATTAGTTAAGTAAACGTTAAGCAAAAAAATATTAAACCATTTTTAGAAGTTTATGAATTTTGATAAATCAGCATTTAATTTAATGCAATATTTACTGTTTTTAATTAAAATTGAAGAATTTTTTTTATAGCTTTTCCTAAATTTATATAAATATAAATTTCTTTGTAAATAAAATGGTTAATGTTTGCCATCTCCTGTTAAATTTGGCTGTATAAAATTGTATGATTAGATGTTTAACTAGCATATACCTAAGTGAATTTGTTTTGTTCAAAAAAAAAAAAAAAGTAAATTTATAGGTGCTCTCTATAAGAGTCTCAATAGCTCTCTGATAATATCTCATATCTCATATCTTGCATATCTCTTGTTGTTTCTCCGTGGTGAAAGCTATGGTAAGTTTGCAATTTTTGTTACTTTCTTATGCTATGTTAGTTGATATTGCAGATTATCATCATCCCCACCGTCAGTTGTACCACCAAATCGAAGGCACCACCATCGAGCTCATGATCTTTAACAAAGCTTCTGCTTAGCAACTTTTTAATTTTTACGCAATAAATTGTTCGACATTCACGTCGAATGAAGCTAGAATTCCTTTCTCAGCGGTTATATCAACTGTGCCGCACCCTTTGAATGCCTCATATTCGACGGAGCACACTGCTCATCTACTGCTAATCTATTGCTCATCAGAGCAAGTTCGGATGGAGTTTCATCTCCCCTACATCTTCTAGTGCTGGTCTATACCCGTCAATATCTGCATATTTCCACTTCCGCGCTACTAGATCATGAGTGGCTGCGATCAACTGTAATTCAAAGTGCAGGAGAAGAATATTTAACTGTAGCTTTTCTTTTTGATTGTCAGTGTGTAGAATCTTCTCCTCTGTTTGGGTTTAATATGATGGACTTAGTGATAGAAAGCTCCATATAGCTTTTTGTTTTCTTAAGTCCGGATTTGCTATGTTAATAGCACTACTTGTAAGCACCTGGCTAAACATAGCGTAAATTTTTTCTTATTGTAATATAAGTCCCTTCGGTCAAAAAAAAAAATGTTTAACTGTAATCAATTTCAATTTAACTATTAATATCTATATATATATAAAGTTGGAACATCAATTTCACTGTTGTGCTACAGTGATTTTAAGGCCCTCTGATTTTGCAATAAATTTCATTATTGCCACCATCTTAAGAAAACAGCAGCTCTTACGTGAAACGGTACCGTTTTTTCATTTTGTCGTTAATGGCCCTCACTGATGCCAAAAATTTAGGGTAGTGGACATTAATTATGCCTGTAAAAAGTTTTATATATATTTTTTGTATTGTAGTCGCTTTTGCAAGGACCATGACTTCACTTTTTTTGTCCGCAATGAAAAAAAAATTAAGGTACAAATTGCACCATAAATTTTGCCCTAATTTCACATTATTTTTTTTTTATTTTTGAGATAAATTAAATTTTTTTCATCATAAAAATAAATCAAATTGAACTTTAATTAATATAATCATGTCTTATAATTACTTTTTTAGTGTAATTAAATTCTATAATTTTCTTTAAAAAAATAATTTTAATGGTTAACTAAAAAATAAAATTAATAATTTTTAAAAAATATATATATCTTAGCTAATTATAAAGTTTTAAAAGTGTTTAAACCTATAAAATAATTTTTTAATTTTTTTAATTTTAAAAACTTTACAATCAAGTGATAAACTTTCAAAAAAATGATTAATTTCATTCGTTAATATAAGCTGATGTGTGTATATATATCGATTGACGATTTATATCAAAAAAAATTTGAATTTTTTGATTGCTAGGATTTTGGAATTTAACACTAAAGCCTTATATTTTTAGTTCATGTACGACCGTTTTCAACCACACAGCAACATTATAGTCTTTTTGGGTGACAAATAAATAATCTTTTTTTTTTGTGATAATTGTAATATAGCATCTTGGTTTTAGTGCAGTTATAGATTATGTTGCACATAAAAATTTTGCATCAATCTTTTTGTAGGCATTAATTGCTTTGAAGAAGGGTGATCAATCAATAATTCTGAAATATGGTTGCAAGAGAAAACCTAAGTTTTGTCCATTTAGACGTTTTAATGTAAGTTTTCTCCTTGATTCTTTTTAATACTCTCTAATGTCAATGTCATATTTTCAGGTTATTTTTAGGTGAAATTTTAAGGTTACAATGTGCTTTAGCTTGAGGGGACTTGTTGGAATATAATGAATTAAACTTTGTGTGTTTTTCTTTTAATGTTGAGTATGTGGTATTTTCAAAAAAAATAAAAAATATGGTAAAATTATTTATAACTATATATATTGATATTTATATATTTAATAACTATTACAAATTTTAATTAAGTTTAAATTTACATTCATTATCATTTAATTATTTATATGTTCAATTGTATTCAATTATATACATTAATTTTTAAAAAACATTTTATATTTATAATTTTTAAATACTAAAAATAGTACAACTAAATATATCAAAATATATAATAATAAATTTATTGTATTATTATTATTATTATTATTATCATTATCATTGCATATATAATATTGATAAAAATGTATATAATAAATTTACATATCTTTAAAAAATTATTCAAAAAAATTAATTAAAAAATAAAAAATAACTAAAAGATATAGAAGAAAGAAGTTAACTTACAAAAAATGTACCATTAGTTTAATTTAAATAGATAAAGGTAATTAAATTAAATTTTTTTATTTTTCAAAAAAATTAAAAATTTATTATTATTTATAGCGGTAGTTAAAATGCATGCTTAATATTTTTA
>CATIWM010503763.1:0-27717 GCA_949671775.1 Mallotus repandus
TAGAATTCCCGAGTATCAATGGGTTGAAAGTCGATTGGCACAGTTAACACTGTTAGATGAGAGAAGAGTGAAGGCCATGTATTATTCTCAGTTATATCAAAAGAGGATGGCTCGAGCTTATAACAAGAAGATCAAGTTGGGCAAGATTAAGGAGGGTGATTTGGTTTTAAAACTCACAAGGCCAATCATGATAGATCTGAAGGGGAAGTTTAAGCAGAACTGGGAAGGCCTGTATCTGGTGAAGAAATTGTTCTCCAAGGGTTCCGCGATCCTTTCCAATCTAGAGGAGAATGAGTTAAAAAAGCCCATCAATTTGGACAAGCTGAAGAAGTACTTTCTGTAAAGTCTCACTAGGGGGAAAACCTTAAAAGAGGCTACCTAGGAAAAAGTTAGAGACTTGAAAAATTAAAAATTAAAAAGTCATGCTGGATTGAAAACCTTAAGAAAGGCGGTCCAAGAAAAAATTAAGGACATATAAAAGGAGAGAGAGGAAAAATAGTTAATTGGAAAACTTGCAAGTGCAAGCCAATTAACGACAGGAGATATGTTAAAAGTAAAATGTATAACAACTTTGTGCTTATATTAAATGGATTGGATTTCCTTTGTTATTGTTACACATGGTGTTAAGTGTTCATTACAAACTTTTTAACTAAAAAGGAAATTCCATCCAACAAAAGGTTAAAGTAAAAACTAAGTTACATGAACCTAAATTTGTCTTCTTTTCTTCTACTGGGCACTCGATGCCTGCAACTCCCTTGTTCTTTTATGCTTTTCAAATTCATCCCTTTATGTTTGTTATAGTTTAATCCACTCCTTATACTGATCATTAGTGGACAGATCTCCATTGTAGTAAATGCACCTTATAATTGTTCTGCGAGGCCAAGTCCCAACCAAGTTGTCCAGAAAATTCTGAAAGAGTGGCCTTAGTTCAAACTCATGAAATGGTCCCATAATCAACTGTTTCTGCCCATACTGTCTATAGAGCCTAGCTGGAATATAGAAAGTAGCAAAATGAAGGCTAGCTATAGAAACACAATAAGTGTAAGATCAAATGGTCGCATGCTGCAATCTCCACCAAGGACACATCCGCTGAATCAGAGTGTTATGGAAAGTAGCTAACCAGCTCCGAACATCCTCTAAAATGGGATAAAGTCTCCTAGTATGGTAGTGTTTAGCTCTGTAATGAGCAATGTCTCGAGGAGGTTCTAATAACCTTAATTTTTTATGAAACCATGCTTGCAGAGGTGACAAGTAGATGAAAATTGTAGTAAAGCAGAAAACAAAGGGAAGGAATAAGAAAGCTAACCTCTAATAGTATCAGGCTCCCAGAGAAGCACCTAGTCTCAGTAAAGTTGTCCAATTTGACAATTATTTCAGCCAGTATAAGAGGAAAAGGGTTCAGGCCTGCTTCCACTTGATTCAGAATATGCAGAATCTTGGAATCGCCATTATCAGAAGGAGAAATAAGCAAAAATTGAGTATATAGACAAAAGGCTAGCATCCAAGGCTAATACGCTTCCTTGTTATCCATGACCACTACTACTTCTAGAAAAGAGTCAATTAGGATCTCAATGCTAAAGATGTGGCAAAGTGAGGACTAAGGTCAAAAGTTGAACATTCGGGCCATTTGATACTACATAGAGTGCAAATTCGGGGTATTGATTGAAGGAACTGTGATTTGACAAGCAAAATTCAGTTGAGAGCCTAGGATGGCTTCAAACTCCTCTGGTAGGAGTCATAGCTCCACAACATTGAATCTGAAGACATGATACAAACGTGGTTAACTTGTACCAAACCCATATTCAATCTTGATAACTTTGCCAAGGATCGTTCATAAACCAAGCAAAAGAAAACTCTAATCCCAAACAAGACCCTTAAATAACCTATACTTAAGAACCTTAATTACAAAGAATTAAAGGTTGTTTAATATAAACCTATGACTAACTAAGTCAATTTTAAGTCTAAATTAAACTAGGTTTGAATGTACTAAGCCTTCACTTGATAAATTCACTAAAGTTCTTTTAAGAACAAAAGAAAAGGACTTAAACCTCACTAGAATTCAAATTTTTGATAATACTTGTTCTAAATTCGTGCTACATTGCTATGGCCTTTATATAGGCATGTAAATATCCTAATCCTTGAAGGAAAATGTTTTCTTACTTATTCCTAAAGACTCCTATAAAGGAAAATCCTTAACTAAGGAGGATTCCTTCAAAATTAGGTCAAATCTAAAAATATAAAATATAACAAAAAGTTTCTTATTAATCTAGTATTAAATAAGAAGATACAAAAATCCTAATTCAACTTGGAATCCTACCTTGACTTTGACTTTGATCTTTGACCTGTTGACTTTTTGACTTTTTGACTTAGACTTGGAATATCCTTGAATCTTCTCAAATCGTCAAGAATCTTCTTGGATTTTCCTTATTGACTCCAAAAATAGAACATGACTAAAGAATTCGTCCATCATTTTATACTGAATTATATCTATGTGCAAACTTCCCGAATTGATTCAAATTCAGCCCAATTTAATGCTCTATACCAAGCTTTCTCATGCTCTTTGATCAGTCCACCATCTTGAACAAATAGAACACCAATTTGCACATAAATCCCTTTTGAGGATCATATCAATGGTCGTATATGATTGACCCTAGTGCATATCACCAACAATCTCCCACTTGCACTAGGTCCAATCAACATTGAATCTAGGGGCAACAAAGAAAAAAATAAAAGAAAAGAGAAAAAGGGGAAGAAAATCTAAAAATAAATAAAGAAAAATAAAAATCAAAAGGAAAAGATAACCAATTCAAACCAAAAAATCAAAAAGAAAAGAAAAAGAATGAGAAAAAAGGGAAAGGACAAAACTTAAAAAGAAAAAGAAAAAAAGGTGTGGCTGAAAATAAAAAGAATAGGCACATAATTAATAAAAAAAGTAGGATATTTATTTATAAACTAAACCCAAAAATGGTCTAATTTTATAATTTTTTCTAAAGGGGCGTTTGGTTTAAGGTTCAGAATCGGAATGGAAATGGAGGATAATGGGAATGAATATTTATATTTGTTGTTTGGTTCACTATGAAATCGGAAACGGAATCAAAATTTAATAGATAAACCTACTATCAAGCCCCTGAACTTTGACACGTTATTCTATTGAGCCCCTTAATTTTTATTGTATTTCATTAAGCTCTCAATCTTTTATTTTTGCATAGATTAAGGACAAATTACACTGAAATAATGAAATTGTGGAATAACTTCTATTTATTCAACCAAAATTGTGATGTCGATGGTAAGTTTTAACAGTAAATGTGTCATTAGAATTACTAATTGAAGCATATGACCTCCATGGACATTTTTCCTTACACCTTGCCCTCACCTTTTTTCTTTCATTCTTCACAAAACGTATCTCTAAACCTTTCATAGCAACATATTTAGCAACAATGAACCTAAATTGTTGCACAATTTCATTATTTCAATCTAATTTGTCCTTAATCTATATAAAAAATAAAAGATTGAGGGCTTAATAAAACACAATAAAAGTTAAGGGACTTAATAGAATAAAGTGTCAAAGTTTAGGAGCCTCATAATGGATTTATCCAAATTTAATTCCCTTTGAAGTTGTTTGATAAAAGCAATGGAATCAGAATGTTTTTTATTTTTTTATAATGTTTTTTATTTTTTAAGAAAATACTGAAATAACAAATAGCTAATAAAAATTAATTCTTAATTTTTTTTTCAACAAGTTTATAATTTTTAAAAATTTATAAGTGAGTGTTTTTTAAAACAATGTATAACTATTCTTATAGTTATAATACATGTACTATACACACAATATTTAAACTAACTAACTAAAAATTAATGTTCATACCATAATAAGAATTATAATACATGACAACATCAACAAAAAAATTTGTTGTTATTCTTCAATTGCGTTAATAGATCTCTTTTAATATATAATTTGATGATTCATATGCTCCAATCAATGGTTTTGATTGGTCATAAATCAACTCTTTTGTCTTTAGATAAGTTTGATAATAGAAACATCAACAAAATTTTCATAATGGATATATATCTAAAATCCATACAAAATAGCATTTCATAAAGGGTAACAACTGCATAAAGGAAAATTCAATGATTCCACTCAAAAAATAAATAAAAAATAAAAATTTTATATTTATTAAGTATAAATTAAAATAAAAAATAATTAATGATAACCACCAATTTAAAAGATAATCACTGTAGCCAAAAATTAAAGTTTTTAAGCAAAAGTTTGTAATTTTCAAAAAAAAAGAATTGTTCAAATTTTTATAGGAATTGAATTTGAAAGCGATAATTAATGATCGAAGGTTGTGCATTGTATATAGACTTAGGGTGGGTAATCAAATTTTATTACCTAGGGTTTGAGGGGAAATGGGTCATTTCCATTCCAAGGGGAATGAATTCTCATTCCTAATGGGCCTTAATTCAAAACAAACATCAATAATAGGAATGAGTCATTCCCATTCTCATTGTTGAGTCAATTTTAGCCCAAACAAATAGACCCTAAAATATAACATCTCTTCCCCTACTCATATTAATAACTAAACAAGGACACTGGACATGTTTTAATGCCTATGACAGTAATCTTAGTCTTAGTCTTCCTCACCCCTTGCATAGAATTAAAGACTCCATGTATTGGGAATTAAAAGGACACTATCTATTCACAATCAGAAGTGGTTATCACGCTTTCAGAAATCAGAGTGCTATGACAAGTTCATAATCTGGTCATGAATTTTGGAAATTACTCTAGAAGTTGAATGTGTTTCCCAAGGCTAAGTTGTTCTTGTGGCAGGTTAGATCGAAGTGCCTTCCAATGAGAGAAAGGTTGTTACATAAGCAGGTTGATGTCCCAGGTGATTCCTCTTTATCAATCAGAGATTGAAATAGTCAACCATTGGTTCTTCTCTTATCCTTTTGTTAAGGATTGTTGGTTGCTTAGTGGGCTTCAGATGCTTCAGACTGTGATTAATGATTTTCTAGACAATTTTTTTTGTTCATTAGGCATAACTCAAAAGTTGATAAGGAACTAATTATTCTGTATTTGTGGAGTTTATAGTTCATTCAAAACAAGGTTGTCTAGTATAATGCTCACCCTATTGTCAATCATGTGGTCAATCTTGCTAAAAATCTGTGGATTCAATGTAAGGCAGCTATAAACACCTTAATTATCCCAATGGTTTCTCAGTCTCACATCCGTTGGCAGCCTCCTCCCTTTGGATGGTTGAAATGCAATGTGGATGCAGCGACATTCAGTGCTCAAAGCAAATCTAGTGTTGGGTATGTGATTATAAATGAGGTTGGTTTGTTTATTGCTGCTATGGCTACTTCCTTCGAAGAGAATGTTGAACCTTGTCTGGCTGAAGTTATGGGCATGCATGAAGCATTAAGCTAGTTAAAGAAGGGATGCATATGTCAGGTTCTTATTGAAGCTAATGCTATGGAGGTTGTTAAAGCAGGGAATTCTTTATCTTATAAAAATCCTTCTATGTTTGATATGATTATAGATGATTTTAAAGCTCTTCTTAAAGAGTTAAATCATATCTTTGTTATTCATGTCTCAAGGTCTGCGAATCAGTCTGCTCACATGCTAGCAAGAGCCACTGGTTTCATGACAGGCTTTTGTCAGTGGTTGTCTAGGCCACCACATCTTTTATTATCTATCTTGAATTCTAAAGCTTGAATAAAACTTCTCTATTACTTTAAAAAAAATAAGGACACTACTAAAACAAACAAAAAAGATTTTAAGGTGTGTAACAAATCCACTTTCCTTTGGCTGATATTTGTCCCTAACTATTATTGTGTAAAAAATTTGCTATGATAAAAGCAGACTTTGAGCATTACCAACGTCACATAAAATAAAATTCTCTTTGAAGGTTTTCTACAGAAAACTCATAAAAAGAGTAGAAAGGAAGGGATATAAATTACCGTTCTCAATATTTTTTAATAGGAAAATGACAGTCATAATTGCTTCTAATTTCTAGTTTTTAATAATCCAAATTTCTAAAAATTCTGAATTTTCTTGCAAGTAATATTTATTTTTCAAAGCTTACTACTGATATGACATTTTAAAATCTAAAACTGCATTATTTTGAA
Source organism: Mallotus repandus (assembly GCA_949671775.1). Classification (NCBI taxonomy): domain Eukaryota; kingdom Viridiplantae; phylum Streptophyta; class Magnoliopsida; order Malpighiales; family Euphorbiaceae; genus Mallotus; species Mallotus repandus. The sequence goes on from CATIWM010503763.1 coordinate 6,130, forward strand.
AATTTATGCAACAATTAAAAATTACCATAACTATAAACTACATTGGTATAAGACATCGGGGCTTATGCACTGACCATATAGCAGATCAAAAAATGTTGTAAATGCTTCATTCATGGTTGAGAAGTTCCTTTCTACTCATTCTAAGTCAGCAACCTACATTTCAAAAAAGTAATATATATACATATATAGTTAATTTCTTGAAATTAAACTTAAGAATCTGTTTGTACTGGCCCAAGTTTATATTAGTCCAAAGTTTTCAATGAACCAAGTACACTTCTGGAAAATGAGCCCATAGCCTAGTGGGACTAGGCCATCCTTAAAGATCTGTTCATTTGGAATAAGGCTAAATAAAGGCCCTAGGCTTGTTTCAACAATTCTAGCCCATCCAAGTGGCCCATAGACCCTTTTGAGTAAAATATGGCAATATAATTGGTTATGATTACCTATTAAGCAAGATTTTTATATTTCCTTTTGACTTAGATTATTACCTTTTAGCAAATTATGAAAGTCTTTATAGTGATTTATTTCCTTAAGCTAGATTAATCAAGTCTTTAATTTGATAATTTTGCATTTGTGAAAAGGCTCTAGAGCCTATAAAATCCCAGAGTTCTTGTATTATAAACTCTCTATAGATTTTCACATAACTTATAATATTATATAATTTTCTCTGCAGACCCAGTGTTAATAATCATTTGATCCTAATGATCAAGCAAACCTCATGTTTGATTCATTTCAAGCAGTTTGAAGGGACTTGACCTATTCTTGCCCCTACCCTTAGTTGGTGACAAAATCTAGTGCCCTTTTTTACTCTATTTCTTCTGTGTAAATTGTATTTAGGCTCACGCGAAGTCATTATTTAAAATAATTAAAAGGTGTTTGAGCCAGATCTATTGTATTTTAAGCCTGGACATCTTTTTTGCATGCTATCAAGTAAAAGAACCTCCTCCGACCACAAGACCAATGCATCTAGTGGCCATTTACAGGTGCATAACCAAAATGAAACTATGGACTCCATAGAGGAGCACAATCGTGTTTTGCCATCTAGAACGCAACCCATTCTCAGCAAAGAGGATGTGGAGTTCCTCAGAGATGAATTACCCAGGGAGAATCATGCCCTTTTTAATGATCTGATCAATTAAACGTCAACAGTGATAAGGCCAATTTTGGAGCAAAATAAATCTATCTATATGCAATCCCAGAAGCAACTGGAGGAGATGACTATCCACTTATATCGTATGGCATCAATCCTAGATGGTAAACAAAATGTTGAGCTTCCCAGGTATTCCTTGGACACAAATAGACATCATAGTGATAGTAACTTACAATATGGTAATGTGTGTTTAATGATAAGGCTTGATGAGAATGAACGAAATTAATAAGCTAGATCTATTAACTACAATGATAATAACTATAAAGGTCGGGCAATGGGTTATAACCCTCCTCGGACTGGCACTATTTTCATATATAATGACCAATGTCGAGTAGTATAATTAACTTCAGGCCAGGATATGGACCAAATAAACCCCCCTACTCATCACACTAATAATGATTACAAATATGAGTATCAGCCACAAGTGACTAATTAATGTCTCCTGAGGGACACATTAGAAAAGATGGGAATAAATTTCAATCTCATCTCTAGGTTGATGTATAGTAAACTCTATCCTTATTGGATAGATAAATTACATCAATTTCCTAGAGGATATAAAGTGCCTAAATTTATATTATTTTTGGGAGAAGATAAACATCAATCTTCAATTGAGCATGTAACCCAATTTACAGTATAATTTGGGAGGCATCAACTAATGATTTTTGGAGGCTGAAACTCTTTGAAAATTCCCTTACTAAATCAGCCTTCACCTCATACACTAATTTGTCCTCCAATTCTATAACTACATGGAAGGATTTAGAGGAAAAATTCTATATGGAATTCTATAGGGCTAGGCCTTATATCTCACTGACCGACTTACCTAGGATTACCCAATTACAAAGGATTCTATGGAACAGTACGTGATAAGGTTTCGTAAACTAGAACATAATGTCATTCGGTCATTAATGAGGTCGAATGTGCCCTATGGTAGTTAGGGGACTTAACTCATCACCGCAGAGACTTGTTTGAGTTAACAACTTGGGCAGCCAGTTATAAAAGGTTGCCCAGAGAAAAAGACCAAAGGAAGGCTTCCTCCAAAGGAACATATTACCAAGACCCACTTGAGATATCAGCCATCCATGATGACTATGGGACCGATTTTGATGATGAGGCCATTAATGTAGTCAAATATATGGGGTCCAAATCCAATGAGTGGCAGGCCCTGAGAAGGCCGATGGTAATGAAAGAAAAGAAAAAGAATCCTAAGGTAAATTAAATCGTCAAGGAGTATTCTTTTGATCTCACTAAGGTCGATGATATCTTTGATGCACTTATCAAAGACGACCAGATTAAGCTATCTAAAGCGCATATCACCCCCCCTCCAGAAGATCGGGGTGGCAAGGAATATTGTAAATAGCATAATTCTTGAAGGCATAGCAATAATAATTGTGTTATTTTTAAGAATATGATTCAGAAGGCCATTGACGATGGAAAGTTATTGTTCCTATATAAGGAAAAGTCTGTGACCATAGACATGATATCTCTTAGAATACCACAAAACATGATCTTCCCTAAAGATGTGAAGGTTTTTGGCTCAGGGAAGGGAGAACCTTGGACACCTGATCGGCCAAAGGTCATGATAGACTTGAAGCTTCTAAAAAAAGGGGAAGAAAGCTCAAAGGTGAATAGGGAGGTTACTATTACTATTGAAGAGGAGGTTACCTGCCTTATATGCCAACACTGCTTTAAGTATACTCCCAGGAAACGTAGTAGTTCACCCAACCATGCCAAGCAAGACCGATCTAATTGACCTAATTAGTCAAAAGCTAGAGTTACTCAACATAAAGCACCTTTATATGATAAACAAAGCTGATTCCATTAACCTAATCGAGCATGGAGCATAACTAGTCCCTACAAGAGAGCCCAATCTGCAAATTAAGGCCATTCACCCAATCGGCCAAATATTAAGACATTTAAGCCTGGGGCCACAGAGGAATGGTAGAGACATCGGCTTAAGGGGGACATATTCAAAATGAAACAGGACTCCCATATCGCAATGCCATCAAAATTATTTTTTTGTAAATAGTAAAAATGTGGAAGACAAGAAAAACTAAGATAATCATTGTTCATTATATGTATCATGTCTATACATAAGGAAAACATAGTTTGTTTTGTGAGACCAGCTGTTCAGGGTCCTCACATATTTACTCATTGGTTTTGCTATGCTCAATAAAGTTTAACCAAGGGTGAATAATAACCTCTCTGTTCACCTATTCACTTGCCTCAAGCATACTCCCAGGAAGTAGGAAGAGGCTTCATGAAGTAGGAAAATGAGAATAGGTTAATCGACCTCTAGTAATGGAGAGAGACCAAACCACGAAGGAAAGAGAACATAAGAAAAGGGTGGCCAATGATAGAGAGAGGGTTGTTAAGAAAATGTATAGCGGGAACATCGACCCCAACAAAAAAACTAATGCCTAGCATTGTAATTGGATAAAAATTTGATATATAATTTTTCTAATTCTTCAATAAAATTTAGCTATGCTATTTTAATAATTTTAAAAAAAATTTAATTGATTAAAAATAAAAATGCTAATAGTTAAAATTTTAAAATCTATTAAATGGCACTCTTTATTTTTTTAACTAAAAAACTAAAATTCTATTACTAAAAAAAATTTCAATTATAAAACTTCTGGAACCAATACCTAAAATTACCAACAGATCTAAAGCCAAAACCAAATACCCGACAACCCTAACATGCCCAACTACAAAATAATAAAAAAATTCAATTATAAAATTCTAAAACCAATATATGGAATTACCCATAGATCTAAAGCCAAGATCAAAATACCTAATAATCTTCACATACCTAGCTACAATTAATTAATCATCTCCTCTTTGTGCCCATTCAATACAAACACGCACCGCTTGCTTGTAACAGGTACGCAAGAAACTTTTTCTTCTCTATAAGGGAAAAAATAGAGGAGAGATCACCAATGTTGATCAAAACTAAAAAATCAAATTAGAAGGAACACCTAAGCCCCCAAACAGTAAAGAGTCATTCCCTGCCTTTTGAGAGCATAAACACTAGAGGGAGATGTGGAAATTATACATGAGGATCCCAACCCTTTTGGGGAAGAAGCCTTCCATGCTGAGGCTATGATGTACCAACCACACTTCACTAGTTTTAGGAGGTGTCATCACTGCAGAGACTTATTTGAGTTAACTACTTGGGCAGCCAGTTATTAAAGGTTGCCCGAAGAAAAAAACCAAAGGAAGGCTTCCTCTAAAGGGACATATTACTAAGACCCACTTGAGATATCAGCCATCCATGATGACTATAGGATCGATTCTGATGATAAGGCCATTAATGTAGTCGAATATGTGGGGTCTAAACCTAATGAGTGATAGGCCTTGAGAATGTCGACGGTAATAAAAGAAAAGAAAAAAATCCTAAGGTAAATCAGATAGTCAATGAGTATTCTTCTAATCTCACTAAGGTCGATGATATCTTTGATGCACTTATTAAAGATGGCCAAATTAAGTTGTCTGAAGCGCATATCATCCCCCTCCAGAAGATCGGGGTGGTAAGGAATATTGTAAATAGCATAATTCTTGGAGGTATAGCACTAATAATTGTGTCATTTTTAGGAATATGATTCAAAAGGCCATTGACGATGGAAAGTCGTTATTCCTATATAAGGAAAAGTCTGTGGCCATAGACATGATATCGCTTAGAATACCACACAACATTATCTTCCCAAAATATGTGAAGGTCTTAGCTCAAGGAAGGGAGAACCTTGGACACCTAATCAGCCAAAGGTCAGGATAGACTTGAAGCTTCTAAAAAAAGGGGGGAGAAATCTCAAAGGTGAATAGGGAGGTTACTATTACCATTGAAGAGGAGGTTACCTGCCCTATATGTCAGCACTACTTCAAGTATACTCCTAGGAAACATAGTAGGTCACCCAACCATGCCAAGCAAGACTGATCTAGTTGACCTAATTAGTCAAAAGCTAGAGTTTCTCAACACAAAGCACCTTTATATGATAAACAAAGCTTATTCCATTAACCTAATCGGGCATGGAGTATAACTAGTCCCTATAGGAGAGCCTAGCCTACAAATTAAGGCCATTCATCTAATTGGCCAAATATTAAGACATTCAAGCCTAGGGCCACAGAGGAATGGCAGAGTCATCGGCTTTGAGGGGGATATATTCAAAATGAAACAGGACTCCCATATCTCAATGCCATCAAAATTATTTTTCTGTAAATAGTAAAAACTGGAAGATAAGAAAAACCAAGATAATCATTGTTCATTATATGTATCACGTCTATACATAAGGACAACACAGTTTGTTTTGTGAGACCAGTTGTTCAGGGTCCTCGCATATTTAGCCATTGGTTTTGCTATCCTCAACAAAGTTTAACCGGGGGTGAATAGTAACCTCTCTATTCACCTATTCACTTGCCTCAAGTATACTCCTAGGAAGTAGGAAGAGGCTTCATAAAGTAGGAAAATGAGAACAGTTTAATCGGCCTCGAGTAGTGGAGAGAGACAAAACCACGAAGGAAAGAGAACATAAGAAAAGGGTGGTCAATGAAAGAGAGAGGGCTGTTAAGAAATGTATAATGGGAACATCGATCCCAACGAAAAACCCTATACCAAGCATTGTAATTGGATAAAAATATGATATATAATTTTTCTAATTCTTTAATAAAATTTAGCTCTACTATTTTAATAAATTTTAAAAAAAATTAATTGATTGAAAATAAAAATGGTAATAGTTAAAATTTTTAAATGTATTAAATGGCACTCTTTAGTTTTTTAACTAAAAAACTGAAATTCTATTACTAAAAAAATTTCAATTACAAAACTTTTAAAACCAATACCTAAAATTACCCATAGATTTAAAGCCAAAATCAAATACCCGACAACCTTAACATACCCAACTACAAAATAATTAAAAAAAATTCAATTACAAAATTCTAAAACCAATATATGGAATTACCCATGGGTCTAAAGCCAAGATTAAAATACCTAACAATCTTTACATACCCAACTACAATCAATCAATCATCTCCTCTCTATGCCCATTCGACATAAACACACACTGCTTACTTGCAACAGGTGCATAAGAAACTTTTGCTTCTCTATAAAGGCAAAAATATAGGAGACATCACCAACATTGATCAACTCTAAACAATCAAATTAGAAGGAAAACCTAAGCCCCCAAATAGTAAAGAGTCATTCCTTGCCTTTTGAGAGAATAAACACTAAAGGGAGATGTGGAAATTATACATAGGGATCCCAACCCTTTTAGGGAAGAAGCCTTCCATGCCGAGGCTATGATGTACCAACCACACTTCACTAATTTCAAGAGGTGTACTAAATGAAGCATTGCTCTTGATCGGCCATCCTTCATTACAATAGGAGACTCAGGCTGATCTGTTATCATAACAGATGATAATGATGGGATTAAGAACTTGTTCAATCAGTAAGTAGGTACAATCAGCAGAGCACATCTTAAGGAGGAGGAGCAGGATCCTATAGGCCGATTGAAGATATATGATATACACATCCTAGTGAATAAGGTTGGGGATGATCCAATTGCGACACTAAACATGCATAAAAGAAATCAAATTGGGGACAAAAATAGATAAAAGGATGATTTATATCAGTGCCAAACTCAGCCCCAAATTTGAAGCCAGGCTGGTATAGTTATTGAAGGAGTACAAGGATTGTTTCGCGTGGACCTTTGAGAAAATGCCTAGTTTAGACCAATAGCTAATAGAGCATGAACTACCCATCAAACCTGGCTATCGGTCGCATATACAACCACCTAGAAGAATGTTCAGAGACATAGAAAAGCTTGTGGTCGATGATATCACCAGGCTTACTGAAGCGGGCATTATCAGGAAAGTACAACACACATAATGGTTGTCGAATATAGTGCCTATTGTGAAAAAGAATGGCAAGATCAGAGTGTGTATTAATTTTAAAAACTTGAACTTTGAGACTCTAAAGGATGAATATCCTATGCCTATATACTAATTGATGTTGCATTACGACCTCTCATCCTCAGCCTTATGGACGGCCATTCGGGCTATAATTAGATTCAAATCAAAAAGGCCAATATGAGCAAAATGGCTTTCTAATGTCCTAGAGCCCTTGGAAGTTATGAATGGGTGGTCATGTCAGTCAGTCTTAAAAATGCATAGGCCACATACCAGTGGGCCATGCATGAGATCTTTAGTCCCTTAATTGGAGATTTCATGGAGGTATACATCCATGATGTGATTATTAAATCTAAGGTTAATGAACAACATTTGGAGCACCTCGAGATAACTTTCTAGAGAATGAGACTCCATCGGCTAAAATTGAACCTACTCAAGTGTGATTTGGAGTATCCGCTGCCCATTTTTCAAGATTTTTGGTGCACCAATGAGGGGTAGAAGTAAATGCCAATAAACCCAAGGTAATTGTTCAAGTTATACCTTCTAAGTCTAGAAAAGAGCTATAGAGACTAATCGGTCAAATAAACTACCTCAGGAGATTCATTTCTAATACAGCGGGTCGATTATAATTTGGGCACCTTACTAAAATTAAAAGACCGAGAAGACTTTATATAGATGACAACTATTAGCATGCCTTTTATCAAATAAAAGAGTACCTTGCTCACCCTCTTGTGATGGCTGCACCTAGGCTAAATCTCCCGCTAGTTTTGTATATATCTACCTCAGAACTCTTTATATAGGTAGGTTACCAGCCCAGGACCAGGACAAATATGAGCGATCAATTTATTATCTCAGTTGGGCATTAACAGTTATAGAGATTAGGTATTCTCCTATTGAAAGACTTGGGTTTTATTTGTACTTCACATACTGTAAATTGAGGCACTACTTGCTGCCTTCTATTGTATATGTGATCAGCCAGACCAATGTAATCAAATAGATCCTTTTAAGGCCATTCTTGAGGAATAGGCTCGGGAAATAGGTAGTGGCCTTATCAAAATTCACATGCCTTAAAAAGCTGTCAAGGGCTAGGTTCTGGTCAAACATCCTTCCTTGGAAATTCTTATAGACTTCTATGAAGTAAAAGGGTGGAAGGCCTGGGTTAATGGCTCAAGGTTATCACAGGGCGTAAGGGTAGGAGTGGTCTTGGAATCACCCTACGCCGTCAAGACAAAGTTATCATTTCTGTTCCACTCATGTATAAATAATTAGGTAGAGTATGAAGCTCTACTAATAATGCTTCATATATTTACTGAACTTGGGTTTCACCATATGGACATCTTTGGTGATTCTATGTTAGTAGTAAAGTAAGTTTCTTGAGAGTTTAAATGCAAATCAGCCACTCTAGGGCATATTGCAATAAAGTGTGGCACATAATGAAGGAGTCCACCAAAGCTCGACTAATGTACCTACAAAGGGAGGCCAATGGCAAAGCCAATGACTTAACTCAATCAAGGTCTAGCTAGAAGGAAAATATTTAAATAGCTCCTTTGCTAATAAGACCTCAATCTTCACTACTTACAAAAACTAACAAACTTACTTTTTTGATGGCTAAGGTCGAACTAGATGCCAATTGGCGCATGAAAATTAGGGGTTGCCTTAGTAATCCATCATCATCGGCCAGACACCAAATTAGAGTAATGGCTACTATAATGCTCTTACTTGATGGCGAGTTGTATAAGGCAATCGATCTCTGGTGAGTTATTAAGGTGCATTGGCCCTAAAAAGTGGTGGAAAAACCACATAAAAGGCTTACCAGAGCTCACCAAAAAGGATGAAAGATGAGATGACGAATATAGAACTATAGTTACTTTTGGCCAACCATGGAAAATGACTACAGTAATTATGTCAGGGGGTGTGACGCTTGTCAAGGACATGGCCTGATTCAACATATACCAACAGATGACTTGCACTCAATTATGAAGCCATAGCCATTTAGAGGATGTGTGATGGACGTGATTAGAAAGGTTTACGTGCCATCATCTAATGGGTACTGCTTCATGCTTATCGCAACTGACCACTTCACCAACTGGGTAGAGGTCATTCTATTGAACACCATCAACCATCAATCAATCATAGACTTCATCACCAAGCACATCATACATCATTTTGGGATGTCGGAGTCCATAATGACTGATCAAAGCAATATGTTTACCAAAGAAGAGATTCAGGTTTTTGCTGACAATTATAAGATCAACTTGCTTCACTCTTCACCATATTATGTCCAAGTAAATGGACAGGCCAAGGCCATAAATAATTCTTGAGTCTAGTATAAGACCCTATTTGAAGTCCTTCAGGCAATCCAAATAACCCAGAAATCGGCAACAAGCACTTCACCTTTCAAGCTAGTCTATAAAGTTATGTTGCCTATGGAGTTGGTAGTAGCTTCACTAAGGAGGTAGGTTCATTTAAAGTTGTCAGACTTAAAGTACACATAAAGCATGCTACAGGAGCTGGATCAACTAGATGAAGAGAGACTTTTGGCTTATGATCGAATGGTCATGCAAAAGAGATGGGTGGAAGGGGCATACAACAAGCTAGTAAAGGACAAATACTTCAAGAAAGAAGACTTAGTGTGGAAACTAATATTGTCCATCGGATAAAAAGATCAATCACTAGGCAAATGGAGTCATAATCTGGAGGGACATTAATAATTAAGATGTTGAGGGGTGGTGCTTATCTTTAAGCTAACAAGGAAGTTTCTGTATACACAAGAACTATTAATGGCAAGTATTTAAAGGCTTACTATCCCTCATTATGGGACGGAGTTGATCAGTCATTGTTTGAAAGTTTATAATTCCTTAGGCCATTTTATTATTTTATGGCTGAATATTTATTAAGTTTGTAATCCATTGTAAGGTCGATCGATTTGGCCAAACATTCTAGTTTACAATCCATTATAAGGTCGATTGATGGTTTCCTAGCCAATATTTATCTAGTTTGCAATATTGTTCACTATAAGCCAATTAACCATTTTCTAGACAGAAGCTTATAAAATAAAAATGATGCAATTGGTCATTATGCTAGAAGATATATGAAGAAAAGATATATAAACATACATAGGCCAATAATCATCCAAAAAAATTTGTACAAACATTCAAAAATTTATTTTATCGATCACAGCCTGATCAATTAGGATCATTTGAAGGTCTGGCAAAATTCAAACAGAGCCTTTAGAAAATTCTCTTTATCAAGAGAGGCTGATTCCTTTCTCCTTTGAAGCTTGTCTAGTTGAAGGCATAATTTTTTTCATTTCTAGTGTATTTCCTTCATCTTGGCATCCTAAGCATGCTCGACCTTCTTCTGTTTCACAACTTGAAGGTGACCGAGTTTGGTTTGCTTATTCTTTAGGTCTACTTTAAGTTCATCCACATATTTTTGTAAGGTCGACAAAGCAAGAGCAGTGTCAAGCACTACCCATTTTTCCCCTTATAATAGTCTCCACAATCAATGTGGCCTCCTCGTTGAGCTTTTGCTTCTTTTCTTCTTTAGTGGCCAAGTCATCCATGAAACACTCAGCCTCCTTAGAGCTTGGGATGAGAGAGGGAGATTATTGTGAAGCCTATCGATGACGTTCTTTTAGCTAATAGTGATATCAGAAGATGGGTGTGCATGCTCATAGAGGTAGCTCAAGAGATCCTTAGCCCAATCATAATTGGTCTCATTAATAAAGAAAAAGGCAGGGCTTTTTAGGAGTTCCACCAAATCCTTAAGCCTCCTTTCCACCTCTTGTGCATTGTGGTCATCTGAATCCACTACCATAATCGTGAAGGGATCAATCTCTTTATTCTTTGATAAAGCTTGATCATCCTTACCATCTGAGTCCTCCAGAATCTGAGTCTCTAGCTTGTTAAAGATGTTAACCAGGGACTCCTACTAAATATGGTTGATAAGACTACTGTAAGGATTAAAACCTAGTATCAATTTGTACTAAATACATACATGATCAAACATATGTGACTTAGAAGGCATATGAGCTGAAAAGTTAGCTTCATAGGGTTGGTGGTGGGCGATAATTCAAGGGAGAGTTTTGAGCTCTCTTTAAAAGGAGTATCATGGCCCTAGTTGGAGGAAGACACTATAAGGATTGGGCTCTTGGAAGGAGAGAGTGTTAGCTCCTCCACTTGAGCAGCATTGGCAGCATTGGAGGCCAATTTTGAGTTACTCCAACCACCGGGTTTGGAAGATCGATGGAAAGTCTTGGCCTTTTTTGCCTTAAGTTTCCCCCAGGAAGATCGATCAACTTGCTGATAGTTCTTGCAAAATGTAGGGTAAAAAGGAAGTTCATAAGAATAATCCTAAGGTGCAGTACTAGATAACTACCTGATCGGTAGACATAAGGATGGGTGTGGGAGGATAGGGGATGAATCATCCATAATACTATTATTGGGTCACCCACAAAACTACCAATCTAGCATATCTTATTTTACAGCTTAAGTTTGGAAATAATAGGACCGATCCACATAAGAATAAGAGCATACATCTAGATCGGTCATATCTAGATAACTAGTGCTAACTTGTAGATAGTTGGCATAGCTGGCAAGTTAGTACTCCTATAGTAGTTTAACCTTAACCTTCGCCATCCTTCTCCGCATCCCATCTTGGTCATGATATTTGTACTTACGATGGTAAAAGCTTTTGAACTTATGAATTTCACGAATATACTCATCTATAGACTTAGTTTGATCTTACAAAGAAAACAAAGCCCGATCATCTATTAATTCCCACTTTTGAATATTTATTAGCTCATCACATAGTCCTAGAAATTGACTATATATATATATATATATATATATAATCTTGCAAGGAAGACGAAGCCCGATCATCTATTAATTCCCACTTTTGAATATTTATTAGTTCATCACATAGTCCTAGAAATTGACTATATATATATATATATATAATTATGTCTTATAAGGATTCACAGGTAAAGCACACAACTGAAGGTTCAAGACCGATACGTCAAAGGCCTTGGTAAGCTTCCCATAGAAATAGACAAATACGAAAGTGGGCCTATTATAGAAGAGGGAGTTACATGATTTAAGAAGAGGGAATAGTAGAGACTGACACAGGTCAAATTACCTAAAAACTATATAAGGATTATAAGTTTCAACCCCGCATTTATTATTTTTAGGATCAAGATCGAGCCCAAAGGGTATATCCCTAGCAACTAGTAGACTTGTCCAGGCCAATTTCCATTCAACTGAAGGGTTGTGTTCATTATAATCATCGAAAACCCAAGAGGGACCAAAGCTAGCATATATGAGCAGGTTAAATCTTGTCAATCTTAGGTATTGTAGAAGAAGTGAAAGAATTCTCGGAATGTCGAATATTTACACTCAAACCGAGAAAGCCAAGGGGCATAACATCCTAGAGATTTAAAGGCTAGCTTAAGAGGCCAATTCATCAGCTCAGGGAAGTACACATTAAACCATAATTGGATGATCCATAAGGGTCTAAGGCCTGATTTGAAGTTGCTTCTATCATGAGAAGGGACTAATTGATGCACACCCCTATATAGTTGACTCAAGATAAAAGGTACGACCATCAGGCAAGGCCATAGCTAAGGGAAGAAATTCCTTTGTCACCTTGATTGAACTAGGACAACCTAAAAATCGGCAAAGCCAATACAATAGAAAGGCGACTTTGGCCTTAACAGGGGGTTGGACTTGATTTCATGTTCATTGCTATGAAAGGGCCATAGCTCATATGCTCCTTAAAAGAAATGTTAATATTAGATGAATCGACTATAAGAAGGGGGATAATCTCTTCTCTAAAAGGTTGGAGGCCAAATATGACTGCTAGCTCATATAAAGTAACAGTCATCATATCTTCCCTAAACATAAATACGTTATTTGAGCGAGACTAAAATAACGAAATGGTCGATAGTAAAGGTTTATTCAAAGGGATATTGGCCTTAGACACTTGGAAGATATCATATATACCTACATCTTTCCAGGATTGGGAGAAGGTAGCTTCTAAACAGCCTAACCACACTAAATAATCCCAGGAATTTGTTGGCCAGGAATGAGTTTAGATGTATTTATTCTATAGTGTCATGTCATTTGGCCGATTAAATCTAAGGGGATCCTCTTTGCAGGCGGGCACAAAGTTCCTAATCCACTTATCTTCTTCATTTAGAATAGGACCAAGGATTATATTACCAGGGTGATTAGGGGAATCAATAAGTACCTCAGGTGTAGCAGTTAAGGCTTGTACCATATTATTTGCCTTCTCCAGACGAGTCAACGAATCAACCTCTAGGTCGATTTGTAAAGAGGCAACTTTCTTTGATTTACCTGTAGTGCGCAACTACAAAATTATAAAGAGGACCACAATTAAAAGGCTAAGTGAATGACTGATTAAGCAGAAATGTCCAAGATAAGGAGCATATCTGACGAAGAACCTCAGAGATGAAGGCTTGAGTGAAGGAAAGCTAGAAAAAGAAGCTTTGATGGTTAGAGAGAGTTTTGGGCAAGTGGGTAAATGATTGGCACTATTCCCTTTTATAGAGGTAATTTTTTGGTGGTTACTAGAATTCGAAAAGGCTCTCCAAATGACAGGAATGCCCTTGACTTGAGCGGTAAAAAGAAGGATAATTTTACAAGGAAGGGACACATGGGCCAAACTTCTCTAAACAAGCCATTTAGGCCAAAAAGAAGACAGAATCGGTACATCAACCTACCCTTTCAGTCCTGATCCTGGGGGGCATTGTTTGTACTGCCCAAAATAGCCCAAGTTTATATCAGTCCAAAGCCTTCGACGGACCAAGTACACTTCTGAAAAATGAGCCCATGACCTAGTGGGACTAGGCCATCCTTGAAGCTCTGTTTGTCTAGAATAAGGCTAAATAAAGGCCCTGGGCTTGTCTCAGCACTAACCAATAGGTTCAGTGGCAATCCTGGCCCACAAACCCTTTTGATTAAAATATGGCAAGATCATTGGTGGTAATTACCTATTAAGCAAGATTTTTATATTTCCTTTTAACTTAGATTATTAACTTTTAGCAAATTAGGAAAGTCTTTATGGTGATTTGTTTCGTTAAGTTAGATTAGGTAAGTCTTTAATTTAATAATTTTCCATTTGTGACAAGGCTCTAAAGCCTATAAAATCCCAAAGTTTCTATATTGTAAACTTTCTATAGATTTCTGTAGACCTAGTGTCTAATACTCATTTAATCCCAGTGATCAAGCTTTCCGGTGAAACAAACTCCTGTTTGATTAATTTCAAGCAAAGTAGAAGGGATTTGGCCTATTCTTGCCCATATTACCATCCTGAGATGGTGATAAAATTCAGTGTCCTTTTCTACCCTATTTTTTCTGTGTAAATTGTAATTAGGCTCACACAGACTATTTATTTAAAATAATCAAAAGGTGCTTGAGCCCAATCCATTATATTTTGAGCCAAAACAAAATCTTTTAAGAAAAATACACTCTTCAATTACTAATTAGACATAGTTTTCACCTATTATTCTCCTGCCACTATTATCTCCTTTAACATCTGCTTCGACGATGTTGTGAAAAAAGTGGAACTAAGAATTGATCAATGCTGGTTCAGCTATACCTTGTTTCAAAACAAGAACATATAATTAGTTGTCATGACAAAAGCTGAAAATAATTATTTTTTTTTTCTAAACCACCAGTATCTATTGAATTCTAACTAATTCGGTTCGATCCGGGTAAGACCATAAGGGCGCAAAAGATCTCCCAACAACTAATTTGATGCTACTACTTACACTAGAACTCGAATTCAAAACCTAACTTAAACGATAATTATTCTCTATCAACTGATCTTAGCAGTTTTTAGTAATATAATCATCTTTCAAGAGGATAATTTGAACAGTTAAATTTTTAATTTCTTATTATGTATTTTGATTCAAGTCATGTACTTGTACATCAGAATCTTCACTCGCATTGGCATTGCCATTGCCATTGCCATCATTTTCTTCAACATCCTGAGCCATCTCTTTTATAACCTTTTTTTTTTTTGAAAAAAAAAAAGTTTAATTAGTTGAACAGGATTATGATAGCCGTAGCTAAGTATTTACAAAATAAAATGTCTTTTGTCTTTTGGTTATAATTAGTTGCAGCCTTTTTCATTTTGATTTGAGCTATCTTCCTTAATGATAGCCCATGATTGTCATGCCAGACTTCAAAATCTTTCATAACTTAAAAATCTTGAATTGATCCAAACGTGTATTATTATGCTTCGAACAATAATCCATTTTTATTCATTTATTAAAAGATAACAACGTCATAAGTCTTATATTAAAGGTTTTATTTTTAAAATTCAAATTTTACAAAAATTTTTTAAATAGTCTTATAAACTGATAAAGAATTAACCATAAACACGTGCCATATGATGTTTGCCACTTATACACACGCATTATCCACTTAGCTCACTCATTTTTTCACCACTAAAATAAATGATCCCACGAATAGTTCAAACCGTAAAAAATATGATCATTTAGATATTAAAATTAGGATTCGATATTTTGTTTTTTCTACTTTTCCTTCTTGAACTTTATTATTAAAATAAATAAATAATAAAAGAAAGAAAGACTAATATCATCTTATTCATCCTAACCATGTTGCCATCACCATGTCACTAACACCAGCCATCATTTTCAAGTCCTCGAATCATTATCAAACTTAATGAAATTCTACGAAGATGAATATTTTGGCCTCCTCTATTCCATTATAATGTCAGCTTGCATGTAATGGGTCTTATTGTTTTACGCGTTCTGTAGAGGAGATAATGAACATTCAGCTGCCTTGTTAAAACCGCCACTTTCCAGTGTCTTCTAATGTCACTGCTCTATTTGTTTTTAGAGAAAAATTACCGCTTGACTACTTTTTATTGACGTATTTTATTTATTTTGATGTATTAAAACTAATGAATAACTCTTTATTAGTAGTTTATAGGATTCAATTAAAAAATAAATTATAGAATTTGAATGTAAAAATTAAAAACTTTCGACAAAAAGTGTTATTATCCTTAAATTATATAATACTGGTAATCCTTTTGGATTTTGTACCTTCTTAATTCTTATGATCATTTTGTACAATTTCTAGGAAGTTCATAAACATCCCTTCCTGCATATTTCCTCCAATCAACTAAATTCTTAGTTAGCTTGAGGTTATTGGTTCTTGTACTTCAAGCGCCTCACTTCATTTGGTAAAACCTATGTATGCTAGCTAATAACTGCTTTTTCTAAATTATTTATGGCCTTTTTTAAAAAAATTCAATTTTGGGTTGCATCGGATCACATATAATACTATCATTTCTAAAATTAAATTTTATTAACTTTAGCAATTAGCAATATTGTTGGAGATCATTTATTTCACATTCACTCATTGAAAAATCTGTTACAAGATTAATTAAAACTATTGGATTCAATTTATAAGAGGTTATTCTCACTTAAATAATATTTCAAATTTTAATGGCACTATATGTAGTCATGCTAAATTAATTGTTGAAAAATTTTTACAGTCTTTGTGATTCTATTCGAATCAAACTAATTTAATATGGGTTCAGTAAGCTCTAAATACTAATGATTTAGACCTAAAGGTATAAAAATGTAACCATCAGTTGTTGATGTGAGTGGTTCGGCGCTCTCATCCCTTAAGTGAGATTGGAGATTCGATCCCCGCTCATGTATGAAATACCCTAATGGCCAGCACTTTACCTCTCAGTGGGCCGACCCGGTGCGAACGGGGACTAGTCTGGGTGTGGTACGGGCTTAAAGGCGCCTCCCACAGTTAGGACCCTCCCGAGACACTTTGTGCTTAGACAAAAAAAAAGAGGTATAAAAATTTAGATATTATGAAGAATGTCAGCAGTTTAGTAACATATTTTTGAGATGGATAAAATCCATCACTAAATTATGATTACATTGCAGTGAAATAATGATTAATTGAGAAAATATATAGAAATACAACATTTGTGATGAACAAAATACCATCGCAAAAAAGGCACCAAAGCTTTTTTTGATGGAATTGTCACCCAATTCCAACGAATTTAGAGACGGAATATTCATCCATAGCTAAACATTCATGTAATCTTCTATCCAAGGGGTGTAGGGAAGTTCCTTTTGGATTTGTTTTTTTAATTTTGGGTTAAGATGAATTGTGTAGGTCGTAGATATCGTGGACGGATTTGAATGAGTAACTTTCGGGTGATTACTATCTTTTTTAGTAGGGATATTAATGGGGTTAAAAATTGTGATGGATAAAATCCATCAGTAAATTAGGACTAAAGTGCAAAGAAATAATGAGTAATTGAAAAATACAGGAATACAACATTTGTGATGGACAATACCATCGCAAAAAAGCACCAAGCTTTTGTTGACGGAATTGTCACACAATTGCAATGAATTTAGCGACTGAAAGGTCATCTGTCGCTAAACGTTCATGTAAACTTCTAGCCAAGGAGTGTGGGGAAGGATTTGTGCATTTTGGATTTTTTTTTTTTTTTTTTAGTGTACACACATGTACACTCTGAATTTTCTTATATGCATAGTTATTTCAAGCCTTTATTAAATAAAACAAATTAAGTTAGATACCATTAAACATATTACAAAAAAAAAAGGGATGAGGTGGTAGAAAATATGACAAGAATATAATTGAACCTGTTTTTTCCAATTTGTGGAGCCTGTAATGAGAGCGAAAAGAGCTAATTGAACCACTGATCCAGCTACCATTCCAATCCAAAGGCATTTTCCTCTCAAATGAGCTACAAAACCAAGCACAACACCTGCTGGAAGTCCAACTATGTAAAATGCTCCAAGATTTACGTATGCTCCTATATGCTGCCACCCACATCCTCTAGCAACGCCTGAATTTTCAACCAAAAAGAAAAAAATTCAAGGCTTAAGAATTTATAACCAAAGGAAATTTTTTCATCGCAAGAGATAATTTCACTTTAACCCACTTTATTGCTTCCATTTTTGACGCCCGTCCCCTATGAATTGGTCGGTAAAACTCACAATTCCCATTTTAAAATTGATGTCCTAGATTTTGATTGGTAGGCAATTTGGAATACATTTTGATTCCTTGTTGATATAGTCTGCTTCAGAACTACAAAACATAAGGATATTCTCTCCTAGAAGTCTCTGTTATACCAAAATGTTACGTAAAATAATGGCCTAAGCCGCATTATATGATCAATATTTTATTATTAGTGTAAAGAATAGACCAGAAGTGTGCAATGAATTGGTTGAACCAACCAGAAAGCACTGCTTGTAAACTGTCCGTAATAACTGAGATGCAAAGCAGAGGAGCCATGATTGCCAAATAATTCACAACCTGCTTGTCATTGCTGTATGCATACCCCAAGATATGCCGGCAAAAGAAGATACCAACGCTGACTATGACTCCCTCTACTCCAGCAAGACAAGTTGCCACCAAAACAGCCAATCTAGCCGAGTGAGGATTTCCAGCACCCAGTTCATTCGAGACTCGCGTACTATAAATAGAATTTTTATTAGATTACTGAAGATGAGCATATTCTAGTTATATATATATATATATATGAAAAGAAAAATCATGTTCTTGTAGGCGTACCTTGCTGCAGCTCCGAATCCGTACGGTGTGGTTAAGTGCAATGTAGATATTGTAAGGCTATTATCAATAAAACACAAATGATCAGAAATTAAATTTGGCATTTAAGAAAAAAGGTTCTCCAATATGTAATGCTTGCTTACCATATAGAAAGCACAGAAGTCTCCAATTTGGGATTTGGTAAATGGCCGGAAAGCAAAGTTAGCAACTCCATCGACCACCATTTAAGGCTGCATTTGTACATGGGAGCCAAATCCTAATTAAGCAAAAACGCATTATGCATATGTATAGTACTTAAGAAATAATGAATTAACATTCCTTGTTCGTTACTCATAAGCTCTGTCTTAATAGTATCAGTGAGAAAATGGTCTAACAATCATTTCTTTAACAAAAGTATCATGAGACGTAGAATTCGAATCTTATTGTCATCAATTTGTAAATTAATTTTCATTTGCTTTTAAAGGGGAGTTGTTCTATGGTATGCAACTCATTGATGTTTAGATCATTTGATCTTTCTATTAATAAAAAATATATAGTACTAGAGTGGTCTCAAGGACGAGTTTGAACTCTAAAGGACCTAATTGAACTTGAAAAAGAAAATGGAGTGAACGGAGAATTACCAGACCATTACAGCAGAAGGAACTCCAAGGCGGAAAAATTCTCCAATCCCATAAAATGCATCTTTCGACAATGGCGACCGGGTTCTCTCGCAGGTTGAGGAGTACTTAACATAAAATCCAAGTACTGCTACATTCAACCAAGTTGATAAACTGAAGGCCAAAGCTGTCCCCTTAAATCCTACTCCAAACTTGTACACAAAAGCCCAACATGCAATTGTATGGAAAATCAAAACCAGAAGTGAGCTCAAAAGCATAGGGAAAATGACAATTTGTGTCTGAAGAAAACGTGTTAAAGGCTTCAGGATTGCACTTCCAAGTAGTGCGGGAATTAGCCATAATGAGTATTGGCAAGCCTGATATGAGATTTCAGGATCTTTGCCTATGAGAAGAAGTAAGCTGTCCAAGTAAATCCAGAGCAGGCATATTGGAAGACAGATTATTATAAGAGATATCATAGCACTGTAAGTGTAAGTTCCAAGCTTGTGATATTGTCCAGCTCCATAAGCTTGACCACATAGAGTTTCTATGCCACCAGCCATTCCTGACTGTTTTAGTAACCAACTCAATGTCAATCAACAAGAATAATTGTAGGACAAGAAAAAGACAGAAATTTTTAGGTACCACTCATCGATTTCAGATATATCAATTTTAAACATATAATAAATATATATAAATTAAATATCTTAAAAACGTTCAGGAATTGTTTGATTAACATATATTTTGATTAAAAAGTTTTTGATAATTAGACATATGTTCGCAATATGTTTGTCCACACTCCTCAAGTACCTACTGTACTACCACTTTTATTTAACACATCCAAAATAATTTCTGAAAAGAAAAATAAATTCTGAGTTTTTTTTCTAATTTTTTGTAATGCTAAACCATATTTATTATACATATTTGGTTACGGTATTATCATAAGAATTTTTATTATTATTAACTGAACTCTACTAAGTTTTGAATTTAGAAGAGAGTGCCATCCACAATTATTTTATTTTTTAAAAAGTATAATTGAAAAGTATGTATTATCATTTTATAATTATAAAAATATTCACAAAGTAAGCATCCTAAAATCTCTCTTAGGCAACATCATTAATCCAAATTAAATGTATGCATAATATAAAATTAACTTTCTAAAGATGACATCAATGACTCGCTTAACCAATAAAATATTCTAATGCATATTTATATATCTTTTGTTGTAGCTCTCAAAAATTTAATTAATTATTTAAAATTTTAAAATTTTACCCTCTTCTAATTTAAAATACGGCCTACAGAATCAAAGTTCAAGGAAATATTTGTACAAATAGAATTGTTGCAAAGAAATCTTTAAAACCAATCATGATTGGATCAACTGATAAAGAATTATTCACGTTTAAGTTAGGTTTCAGATTCGAGTTTTAATTTATACAGTAGTGCTAAATTAGTTATTAGAAATTTTTTACCGTTCTTGTAGTCATGTCAGGTAGAATCAGATTAGTTATAGTCCAATATACTTTAAATGCATGTAATTTATAAAAAAAAATCTTTAAAAAATATAAATATGTATGACCAACCAAACTATTGTGAATTATTAATTGTGTTCGAATAGTTTATATTAAATGTTGTATGGCTATGAGCCATTTAAGATTGAAATTTTTTAGAAATAACTAAAATATGAAATTTTTTAAAAATATGATTAACTTTTTTAAAACTATAGTATTGACTAAAAAAATAAAAAAAGCAGTGATTGTTCTCATTTATATAAAAACAATCTAACAATAACTTCACAAAAACCACCACAAAACAATTACAAATACAATTATCAACAATAACTAAAAATATTTTTAGTTTTTTTTGTTGTTCTCTGATTGTTGTTGGGTTGTTATTTCAATTTTTTATTTTTTTTATTGTTATTTGGTTGTTGTGTTGTTCTTGTTGTTAGGTTCTTATTTTTCTATTTTTCTGGTTCTTGTTAGGTTGTTGCTGTTGTTTTTTTTGTTTTTTTTTAATTGTTATCTCATTTTTGTTTGGTTGTTGTTGGATTGTCATTCTTTTTATTTAATAAAAAATCATATATTTCACTTTTAAAAAGCTTAACTCACTCATTTACCAAAAATTTAATATATTTAAAGAAATGAAAAAAAATAAAAATAGAGCTAAAACACTTAAAACAAGTAAAAAAATGACAACAACTAGAAAAAACCAAAACAAAAACCAAAAATAGTAATAACAACCTAACAACAACCTAATAACAACCTATTTGAATAACCCATTTGCTTCTATTTTACAAAGCCTAAACAAAGTATAAAACTAGCATAAC
>CATIWM010503786.1:0-12756 GCA_949671775.1 Mallotus repandus
TTTTTTTATTAACATGCAAATTCATTATCATGGCTAGAAGTTCAGCAAATTTCAATTCGTGCACCGCATGTGCTTCATTGACATCTTTAAAATTAGCATTACTTTATTATTATTATTATTTAATCCTACAATTCTTTTTGAAGTGCCCATTTTTTTCACAATTATAGTAAATTTTTCCTTTCTTTAAACCGTCGGGATTCTTAGAACTTGCTCAATTGATTTTTCTCTTATTTCCACTACAATTCTTTTAATTTTCATCAACAAAATTCAATATGTTACCTGACTTATTATTATTATTTTTTACATGCACGCTATTCTTTTTTCAATCTCTAAATATTTAGTGAGTTAATCTAAAGTAAAATTTTAAAAATTATATACCATGCAACTTTTTTCTCTGACAATTTGCTATAATTCTACTACTTATAATGTTTTTGAAATGTTTTAAATTAAATTAAGACTTTAAATTCATGAACTTAACAATCATAATAAATTCAAAAAAAAAATTAAAAATCTTCAGTAATTTTAATGAGAACATCACCTTGTTCCTCCATTTTGTAAAATGGTTTCATCAAAATTGTCTTACTTCATTGGTTCTTTGGTTAAAGATTTTGTTGTAAGGATACAAATAAATTTTAAGATTGTTATGAAAGTGGGTCCAAACAATGAAAATTTTTAAGGTAATATTTGCTCCCACTTTTTTGAGGTTTTGTGGAAGGATTGGAGAATATATTCATTAATCTTCAGGATACCTGTAAGAATTTGCATTATAATTAGTACTTCTGAGAGTTTGCCTTTGCAACTTAACCTAGAGGCTTTGAAAGTAGGGAAAAGGTGCATTTACCCCCTTCATTTTAGTTCATAATTTAGATAAACTTAAACACAAATTTAATGCTGAATCGAATTATTTAGATCTTTCAAAAAATCTGACATCTGAAACAGTTATAAAATGGTCCCTAAAATTATTTTTTATGAAAATATTTTAAATTTTTTGAATCAATAAACAAACTATTCTTAATCTTTTATTAATAGTATATTTTTAAGAAATTTTTTTATTTGATTATTATTTTTATAAACTAAATTATAATTTAAAATAATTAAATTAAAAAGTTTAAATTTAATTAAAAAATAATAATAATAATTGTGTCATTATAAATTAGTTAAATAAAACTAAAATATGAAAAATTTAAATGCTTGGAAAGCAGAGGTTCCTTTTTTTTAAAAAAAATTATCCATTATAAATGTATTATAAAAAATAATTAAATTTATAAAATATAATTTAAATATTTATATTTAATAAATAAAAATATAATACATATATATGTATTACAATTTTTTTCATTAAAATAAAACAATTTAATTTTTTCTTTTTATAAATTAAAATTTCAACATCTTAAATAAAAAAATTAGTTTATAATTATAATTTTTCTTTTTATTTTGTCTTTCCTATAATTTTCTTTTTTTTTTTATCAAATTTATTGAATTTCGTATATTAATAAATTATATATTAAGAAACTAAAAGGAAATGGAGAAAGGCACTATTGAATTTATATTAATGACCGTTGTGGAAGGTGGCAGCAGAGCATAGGCACACTCCAATCCTCAATTTAATGCAGCCTAAGCCTCTACACCAACTCATTTCAACTGTGTATCCATACCCCCATCAATGCATTTATCCGATCCATCTTTGTCTTTTTTTGATCTTGATCAACATCAATCACTACACAGACAATTTGTTCTTGCTACCCTTTTGCTCACACCTCAGTTTGCATGCATTTTTTGTGTGAATTTATTTTGTTTTTTATTTTTTATTTTTGAAAAAAGTTGCGCTCTGTTACTCATTCTTTTTTTCTTGCATTTCTTTTGCTTATTCTTCCTTTCATTTCATGCTTTTCTGTTAATTTCCCTCCAAGAAAATGCAGTTCTTTTTCAGTGAGAAGGGTCCTTCTTGTAGTTAACGATGCATACATGAACTATGATCAGGTCGGTATTTTCTTTTGACTTCTGTTAATCTTTTGCTATTATCTGTATATATTTACTAATTTTTTTTTTTTTGTTGGGTCTTTGGAAGATTATAGTTTGGTAGATGAACAAACTCAGGCGGACAAAACAAAGCTGTAGTGTGTAATGTTTGAATATTTGCACTTTTGCCATTTGCCATTTGCATTCTTGAAAGTTCTTAAAGAGGATAATTTAGGTTTGTTGTACGTGAAGCTTCTTTAGTCTTGTCACCGTTTGTTCTGTTGCTTTACCATCAATTTGAGGGTACAAAATAGCTAGATTAAAGTTTCTTGATTGGTTTGGTTTGAAAATATTGTTAGAGATGACATATTGGTTTTGATGTTGGTAATAATATCTACCAATAAAGATTTGATTCTTTTATTATAAGGTGGCAAGTTGGGAGGCTGAAAATTTGTCGTTTCAAAGGGAAGATTTGAGAAGTTTGGGATTGTGTAACCAATATTCGTATAAAAATAAGAGTTGGGTTGCTTTTGTTTTTTTGATACAGTTGAGGAAATTTTAATCCTCTTGACCTCTAGAGCAAAAGTTAATAAGCATCTCCATTGATTGGATTTGATTTGTGGATTTTTTTGGGTGTGGCTTTTAGTGGAAGAAGAAGATGGTTGGGAGTATTGAGGCAATGAATGTTTATCAGAATGGATGGTCTATTCAGAATGGTAATGGTAATGGTTTGGAGGAGAAGCTTGACGAGCTTCGTCACCTTCTTGGAAAAGCTGATGGTGATCCTTTGAGGATTGTTGGTGTTGGGGCAGGTGCTTGGGGAAGTGTTTTTGCTGCTCTGTTACAAGATAGTTATGGTCAGTTTCGAGATAAGGTCCAAATCAGGATATGGAGAAGGCCTGGAAGAGCTGTTGATAGAGCCACAGCAGAACATCTGTTTGAAGTGATCAATTCGAGAGAGGACATATTGAGGAGGTTGATCCGGAGATGTGCATATTTGAAATATGTTGAGGCAAGACTAGGTGACCGGACTCTTTTTGCAGATGAGATTTTGAAAGATGGGTTTTGCTTGAACATGATTGATACACCCCTTTGTCCTTTGAAGGTTGTCACTAATCTGCAAGAAGCTGTTTGGGATGCAGATATAGTGGTCAATGGTGTACCTTCTACAGAAACACGGGAGGTGTTTGAAGAGATCAACCATTATTGGAAGGAGAGAATCACTGTACCTATCATCATTTCTTTAGCGAAGGGTATAGAGGCTGCACTGGAACCTGTTCCCCATATAATAACTCCTACACAAATTATTAATAGAGCAAGTAAGTCCTTATCCAAGTTTCAATTCATGTAAGCAGCTGGTACTTCCTGTTTTTTTCCCCCCTCTTTTTGGTCTTATATCTAGTATGTTTAAGCAGGGAAAACCTTTTTTTCTCTTCTTCTTATCATTTAAACATTTTAGTGCAATTGTTAGTTTATATATATACTTCATAGATAGATTCCTCTCATTTTCTGTAACATATATGATATAGCATTAGATTAATCTGGAATGCTAACGTAATTGCAGCATCATTATTACATTTATGGTGTCCATCAGATTCGTGCTCATTTTAATAATATCAGCAACCTTCCTTCAATTGGCATGTTGACAATTACAATGCTTTTGCCAAATTATCCATGTAGTATCGTCTGTTATTATAAACTGTTGCTTGAATTGATATATAGCTGTTATCGATGATCTCTTAAATAGAAATTGTCTTTTAAAATCTCATTAATGCTTAATTGTTAAATTTTTGAGCTTGGAATTTGGTTGTTGTTTCTGATTTTTTTACACTTGTTCTTTTCATCTTAAGTTGTTATGTAGACTTTGGAAAAACTTACCAATCAATTCTAAGCTCTACTTTTTATGCTGAGCAGCTGGAGTAAGTATGGAGAATATACTTTATCTTGGAGGACCAAACATAGCTTCAGAAATATATAACAAGGAATATGCTAATGCTCGAATATGCGGAGCTGATACGTGGAGAAAACCTCTTGCTAAATTTCTAAGGCAGCCACATTTCATTGTATGGGACAACAGTGATCTTATCACCCATGAAGTCATGGGTGGCCTGAAGAATGTCTATGCTATTGGAGCTGGTGAGTTTCTGTTTTTCTTCTTGCTAGATGTGAGTTTTTAGAATAAATCATATTTCTTACCCCGTGTCCTTTTGTATACATGCTATGCTCCTTTGACATGGTATGTATAATTAGAAAAAGTAAAAAAAAAGTAATATTATGTATTCTCATGTTTTGGTTATTGATTAATAGGATTGTGTTGTTTTTTTATGGAATAATTTTCTTTCACGTATTGAAGACAAACTACTTTTTCATCTTCTGATAAAATCATGTTACTGTGCATTTATCCCTGCATCTGATAGAAGTCCTTAGATATTCAAACATATATCTGAAATGTCAATAACACAAATTGCCTTTAGTGATTGAAAACTGCTCATAACAAGGTTTAGTTTCTGATTTGAATCTGAACTCACAATTCCAATTTGACATTTTCAGGAATGGTAGCTGCCCTTACTAATGAGAGTGCTACCAGCAAATCAGTATATTTTGCACATTGCACATCGGAAATGATATTTATTACTCATTTATTGACGGAAGAACCAGAGAAGCTTGCTGGGCCTTTACTGGCAGACACATATGTAACCTTGTTAAAAGGTCGCAATGCGTGGTATGGCCAAATGTTAGCCAAAGGGGAATTGAACCGAGATATGGGTGATAGCATCAGCGGGAAGGGAATGATTCAGGTATTGATGTTGATTCTGCTTCTTTTTTCTTGGATCTTTATAGGGTCATTTAGTCTGAATGAGTACTCCGACTTTTGATTGCATGAGTTTAATTCTATATGGTTAGAAATTTATTATAACCCCTTCTAGGATCATGTGAAGTTATATTTTTTAAGAAGCAAACGATGCATTGTCTTACAGATTTAACTCTCAGAATGCATCTCTTAAAATGGCAACACTACTTTCTGTCAAGGCACAAGTCTTGCTGTGATGTCCAAGCAGATGGCATATTACAAATGTAGCAGCCCATTACAGTATAAATTTCCCATCATCCTTTTCAAATGCAAATAGTTCAGATTAATCAATGATTCATGTTATAGAACCTGATGTTGCAAATGCTTCGCAATTCTTCAAGTTACAGATGGAATGTTCAACAAAGTTTCTAATACCTGTATTTTGTACTGAAGAATGAAACAATTCTGCCTTAGTGCTTCATGTCTGAAACATAATCCTTCATTGTACCCTTTTATTGTAGGGTGTTTCTGCAGTTAAAGCTTTCTATGAGCTCCTGAGTCAGCCAAGCTTGAGTGTATTGCATCCCAATGAAAAGAAGCCTGTTGCACCTGTTGAGCTCTGCCCCATTTTAAAAACACTGTACAAAATACTTATTTCAAGGTAATAATCTCTGTCAAATTATCTGATTTTTTTCTTTCTTTATTTATTTCAAATTTATTAGACGAAGGCCAGTAGAGGTTGGTCTGTTTCAAGCCAATATGCGGTAGCGTGGATCTTGCATTTTCTTACCGATTACCTTTACAATGAATTCTTGACACTTTTAAGAACTGTGGTTGATTTTAAATCTAATTTTCTGCTTGTCGCGATTTTGAATCTTACAGGGAACATTCATCACAAGCAATTCTGCAAGCATTAAGGGATGAAACATTGAATGATCCCCGAGAACGCATTGAGATTGCACAAAGCCATGCATTCTACAGGCCTTCTCTTCTCGGCCAGCCTTGACCCTGATCTGTCCAGTTTTCATTGCTTATGAAAGTGGTCAGGTCATGGAAAAGTTAATAGAATAATTTTATTTATAAATATAGAAGCGATTATTATATGAATACAATGAACTGAAACATATTGTTTTATAATCAGAAATGCAGAATCTAATTGATTGAATGTTGTACGAGGATGTGACTATTGAATGCTGTACAGGTATAAAGGTATCTAGTTAGCAAGATTTACACATATGCATATTGGTAACAGAAAATAAAGTGGTAGAACAATCATTTCATTTTGATTCATTTTTGTTTTACTTTTAAAATTTGTGGTTGTGCATGCTTCTGTTGTCATTAGCCAGAAATATGTGAATGTTTACTTCATTATAAGCCTTTGGCTTTGGTTTCTCAAAAGTAGACTTGGGAAGTTCAGTTGTTGTTATTATTATTATTATTTTATTTTATTTTATTTTTTTGACAGTGGAAGTTCAGTTATTCAGTTGGTTAAAATTGACATTATCTTCGGTTCAATATGATTTTTTTTTTGGTAGAGTTCATTAGACTCTAATCGATTGTATATACCAGGACTCAAACCTGGAACATCGCTTAAGCGGGAATAATTTCCTACCAGTTCATTTCAATAGTTGTTGGTTTGGTTCAATATGATTTTTTTTAACAACTGAGAGATTAAGGGAAGGGGCGGTTCAATATGATTTTGGTTAACTAAAAAGTTGAATAAACTATATCTTTAAAATATTTTAAATAGTACACAAAATAATTATAATTTAGTATACAAAAATTCTAAAATGAATTATAATTTTGAAATTTTTGATTTTTTAAATTTTAGTATAGTTTGATTTTATATTTATAAATTTGGTTAACTTGGTTTTGGAAAATTTTGATTTGATTTTGACTGAACCGACTGAATGTTCACCCTAAAAGACACGAGAGCAAACACATTTTCTAGGAAGTATATTTTTAAGAAATTATTTAATGAAAATAAAATTTTAATATGTATGCGTCTATGTATATATATATATATATATATATATATATATAGGCCGAATGCTCTGTTTCAACCCTAAACTTTACACTTTTGACCCGCTGCACCCCTCAACTTTCATTGTGATCAATAGAACCTCTAAATTTTTATTTAAGACCTATTTAACACCTAACCTGCACAAATCTCAAGCATGTAATAAACGCGAGCTTACGTGTATTAAATATGCACATGTGGAAAGACATAACACAATAAATGTCACTTCTAATATTAATTTTACAATTGAAGTAAAAAAAATTAAACTGAAATTACCTAAAGAAAACTGAAATAACCAATTGAAAATCTCAAATTCCTAAATCTAGCTAACCCTAATCAAGCTAAAGGCATCTCCAAATCTCAAAAAGGTTAACTCTTCAAATCAAAGGACAGGAGAAGAAAGAATCTCTGTGATACTGAACTTTACATGCCCAATGCAAGAATAAAATCCAAACCAAAAAAAAAAAAGTGGATTAGAATCAAAGAAGTAGCTGTGGTGACTTGGATTTATGCATGCAACAAGCTGAGATGAAAAAGTGAGCTAGGTTGTCAACAGAAGGTACTGAAGAAAGGGACTGAGCTGCCAAAAAGCTTCGGTGAAGAAGATTCTTTATTTGAAGGAAGGTACGAAGTTGACCCTTATATATTTGCTATTGCATGGTTATAATTGGTTGGTTTTTTTTATTAAGCAAGAATATAGGATTTTTTTTAAAGTTTTGTTAATCTGGAACTTCTTTGAGATGATGTAATGGAGTAAAGTAATAGTAGTGGTCCTCACATGGAGTAAAGTTAAAGCTTTTGTCTTGAATTTAGTGTGCAAATGAGCTTTTTTTTTTTTTTTGCAAATGTGTTTTGTTTTTTTAGACAGTGTAAATGTGCTTATGTTGCAATAGGTATTTATCTATTTTTGTTGACAGTATGGCAGACAATTTTGTCACTGTGAAATGGCATCATAGGGGCAAAATAATATAGGGTACACCTCCTAAATATGTTGGGGTGATTGCACAGTGGAAGAAATGGACATGAACAAGTTCAGTGTGCCTGAACTAATGTGGTACATCAAGTCATTTGGGTATGTATCAGTTGGGGGTATATATTATAAGGATAAACAAAGAGGTCAATTAATTTTGTTAGCTACAGACTCAATTATATTAGAGGTAGTAAACAAATGGAAAGATGGGGATACTGTGGAACTCTTTGTGTCACACATGGTAGATGACCCTATAATTATTGAGGTAGGTGATTGTGGAGTAAATAACAACAACTCCATAGTTAATGAGGGTGGGGATATATTCAGTGATGAGTCATCTGAATTAAACTTTATGGTGGGCAATGTGAGTGATGATAGTGAATCTTGTGATGGAATTGATGGTGATTGTGAAGACAATAAATTTGATTCAGATGATTTTGTTAAAGTAATTGTTGAACTAGCTAAAGAGGAGGAGCTAATGGTGGGCAAGCTAAAGACCTTGGGGCTGATGAGGCAGTTGCAGAAGATGGGGATGATGAAGAGGGTTTAGATCTTGGCAGTGACATTGAAGAGGTTCAGGTTGGGAGTGACAATGATCATGAACTTAGGGCAGTTAGAGAAGAAGTCAGGGCAGCAAGAAGTAATCAATTAAGACCTGAAGACACAGTTGAAGAAGTTCATCTCAGTTCAATAGTTGTAGATGATGGTTTTGACAATGCATGCAGGCATAGAAATGAAAAATTTGCTAGTGATGAAGATTATTAATGACAATCTTATGTCTGATGATGAAAAGACAGAGCAGCCAACAAGAAAACCAGGTCATTCTGTTCACTTTGATCTACACACTGAAGTTCCTTTATGGGAATTAGGTATGATTTTTACTAATGTGCATTAGTTTAGGGAGGCTATATATAAATAAGTTATAGTGAAGGGAATTAAACTGAAATTGAAGCCTAACCAACCTGATAAAGTTAGGGCAAATTGCTTATAAGATAGTTATCAATGGCATTTATATAGCGGGATTCAGAGGGATAGTCAAAATTTTGTTATTAAGACATATAATCCAAAGCATTCATGTCTGAGATTGAATAAGACTTTCCACTGCAATAATTCGTATATTGCATCTCGTTTGAAGACTAGAATATTGTTACAACCTGGAATTAAGATTAAAGAGCTTGTTGAACTAGTGAAAAAGGAGCTACATTTGTATGTTGGCAAAATAGTCTATAGGAGAGCAAAGGTTAAAGTTTTATCAGTAGTTATGGGTGATCCAAAAGTTGAGTATGCAAAATTGCATGATTATATACAAGAAATTCTGAGATCCAACCCTGGGACTACATGTTTTGTAAAGTGTGATACCAAGTCACAACCTGGAAAATAATCATTTGAGAAGTTTTATGTGTGTTTTCATGCATTGAAGGAAGGGTTTAAACAAGGTTGTAGAAGGATTTTGGGGTTTGATGGGTGCTTCCTTAAGGGACCTTATAAGGGACAACTTCTGGTTGTTGTCTCTAAAGATGGCAACAACCAGATGTACCCTATTTCATGGGCTGTAGTTGAGCTTGAGAGTACAAATTCTTGGAGGTGGTTCATCAAAATAGTTAGAAATTATCCTGAACTCGAAAATGGAGATAGGCTAGTTATTTGTAATGATATGTAGAAGGTAAAGTATTTTATATTAAATTCATTTTCTGCAACCTGTTTACATGCAGTTGTACTAATTTATTGTTTTTGTTTACATTGAAGGGGCTATTGATTGTTGTCAATGAAATCTTACCTGAAGTAGAACACCAAATGTGTGCAATGCACATTCTGTCAACTTGTAGGAAAAAATAGAGGGGTGAGGAGAAAAGGAAAATTTTTTGGGAATGTGCGTACTCGACATTTGAGGTTGAGTTCAAAGAGAAACTGAAAGAGTTAAATCAGTTAGGGATTGGTATAGTGGAGGATCTATTATGCTATCCATATAAGCAATGGTGCAAGGCTTTTATTGGCGCACAAAGTACATACGATTCAGTGGAAAATAATATGTGTGAAACCTTTAATGGATGGATTCTAGGAGCTTGATTCCAATCTATTACTACCATGTTAAATGAAATTAGGTTGAAGGTCATGGAAAGAATTAAGGTAATGAGAGATTTTGGTAATACATGGCCAACATAAATTTCACCCGTTACACAGGGTAAATTGAATGCTAATAAGATGAGAGCATGTCATTGTCAATTGACATTCAATGGAGAGCATGGATTTAAAGTGATATAGAGAGAATATGGTCACACAGTTGACTTGAAAGCATTAAGTTATACTTGCAGGTATTGGGAGTTGAAAGGCATACCTTATGCACATGCTACATGTGCCATAATGCACATTAAAATTGACCCTGATGCATTTGTGAGCAAGTGGTACTCAAAAGAGACATATGTGAAAGCATATGGCACCTACATGCAACCTGTTAGAGGCATGTGTTTATGGTTAGAATCTGATTTCCCTTCAATTGAATCACCTGTTATTACAAAGAAGCTAGAAAGACCGAAGCTACAAAGGAGAAAAGATAAGGATGAATTGAAGAAAGCCAAATGTGGAAAGATGACAAAGAAAGGGCTGAAAATGACTTGTTCACTGTGCCATAACCAGGGACATAATAAACAAGGCTGCCCCACTAAAGGTCGACCCTAGAACCAGGTGAAACATGTGTTTAGAATTTTTTTTCTTCATTTTATTGATGAAGCTAGTAACATATATTTCTTGATGTTAGGGTGGGGATGGATAGTCATTAGCAGCAGCACACAACAATGTTGAACCAACAGTTAGGATTGTACCTACTCCACCTACAATAATACATGATGTTCATGTCAAATTCACATCTCCACCAACAAGGTTAAATATGCACACATTAATACCTGAAGCACCATAACCAGTCAGTCAAGAAGTTCATATCCATTTTGATTCAAACTAGGTACAAGTATGATTTCAATTCAATTACATTTTATTTGCATCAACTATAATTAAAAGATAATGTAATTGCACAAGTGCCCGGGGGGGGGGGTGGTGAATTGGCTTTTCAAACAATATGGGTAATTTTGATATTTCTCTCAAGAGCTAATTAAGAACAGAATTAAAGTTGAATTATATGAAGAGAAAGAGCAATAAAGATTCAAAGGATTTATAGAAGTTTGGCCCTCCAAGCCTACATCTTCTCCTCAACCACAAGTTGAGAGTTTGAATCCACTATTAATATACTTCAATGGTGTATATTAAACCTTTACAAGCTTAACCAAGTTACCCAAGTACTTTCCTAAGGCTCACACTCAAACCCAATACTAAAAATAATCCTCTTAGCTTACAAGAATTTTAAAACCCTAACCCAACTCACTCAATCTCACATTTGAGCTATTGAATAAGGGAGTTAAACTCTCACCAACCCACACTCAAGAACACTCTAGAGATACAAAGAAATTACAAGAATTAAAGATGATGCTTTGGGTGGTTGAAGGATTAATTTCAAGATTGAATGCTCAAATGTTGCTCTAAGATTGTTTGCTCAACTTCATTAATTTTCTCCAGCTAAAAAATGACTTGTATTTATATCCTTATAGAAGAAAATAGTTGTTGGAGGTGCATTCAATGCAAATAGAGCCATTGAAATCACCCAAAAATGTAGCAGGTTTGCGACCTTGTCATGATCATGACAATCAGAGGGCGCCAAAGCAAAAATTTGAATTTTCGTACTTCATGATCATGACTTTGGTGGTGACGATCCGTCATGATCATTTTTCATGATCATGACAATGGTTGTGACTGCTCTCGGGAACTTTTTCAAAAATGCAAATTTGAATTTTTGTAATTAGGCTAGAAATTTTTTTCTAATGATTGGAATTCACTTGTGATCACCTAAAATAAAGATTTCAATCATCGTTCACTAAAACCTACTTTCGCTTTTGCCACAAAAATTCGAACTTCATTTTTGCCTTTTGTCATAGTCATGATCCATTGATCACTGCTTGTGCCACAACTAATTGCTGCAAATTTTAATAGAGCTGAAAATAAACACTCAAAAATACATGTTAAATACAATTTTACTTAATTAGTTGTGACCATAAAAAATGATTGTTTTACCCCTCAAGGTTCAACAATCACCCCCTTTTTGATAGTAAATTATGTAAAATTAGGCTGAGAAATGGAGAAGAATTACTCGCACATAAGCTAAGCATATAAAAGGAAATTGTAAAAGTCAATGTGAAAATCCATTTTACAAGTATTAGCAATAAATCATCAATAAGTGACATAAAAAGAAAAGTAATGACATTAGCAATGACAATAATAGTCTCAAATGTTGACATTAAATTTTAAAAAAAAGGTTATTTAATTAAAGTCATAGTCGAAGCATAAAATTATGTGGGAGAAGTAAGGCTCAATTATGAAAAAAAATATGGTTGGCAAAAGCTGCACCTGTTGGTCTACCACAATACATGAAAAAGATAATTCAATAGGATCACCAACCGTACTTAAGAATCCAATATGCATAAAATCACTTATTACTCATTTGCCATACATCAAGCATGACTTCATAGGAAATATCAATGGATCAGCGAATAAAAAATCCAAAGCCATATTAGGTCAGCCACAAAAACGACATTTTAATTTCCATATCTGAAAAAAAAATATAACTAGCACTGCCAAATCAATCTCCAACAAGATTCAGAGTCAATAATCAATAAAAAAGATTGACAGAGTAGAGATATAATTTTTCATATCTAATGGCCAGCAATTCACACATGTAGGATATAATATTCAATAAACTAAAGGTTCAACAATTTGCATGGCCTGTGAGATACCAAGCATACCAACTAGCAAGGAAATCATAAAATATCCAGAGTATAGTTTGTCCAATAAATAAGCAAGAACACATAGTAGAGTTTAAAAAATATATCAACATTTACTTACTACAATAATTGACCAACAATAATGATTCCAAAAATCCAACCTTACGGTCACATACTCAATATCCACAAATCA
>CATIWM010503837.1:0-12954 GCA_949671775.1 Mallotus repandus
TTATTTTCTATTTTTATTTTATTTCTCCAATTATTATTATATTTTTTGTTTTTTTTATTTTATTTCTCCAATTATTATTATATTTTCTGTTTTTTTATTTTATTTCTCAAATTATTATTATTATTATACATGTATTAAAATACATATATGTACTTTTAGTAAAACATTATTAACTAAAATTGTTATAATAATTTTCTAAATTTTTACTTTTACATTTAATTAATTTTAAATTTTATATTTATTAAAATTATTTAATAATTATATTAAAATGTGTATTATTTAAAGTTTGCGCAATACTTGAATTTATGACTAGTTTATCCTAAATTTTAAGTCAATTTATATACAACCTACTTTAAAAGTCATTTTAAAGTGCTCCTTCAACTTTACAAATTGCATCAATTCTATCTAATTTTATTTGAAAGATCTAATTATATTTTTTTGAACAATGATCTAATTATATTTTTAAAAATTACTTTTACATCTCTTTAAAATGAATTTGATATTTATTAAATTTTTATCATTTTGTCCTATAAGAAAAAATGAAATCTAAAAAAATATTTTTAAAGTCTAATTTTTTCACTATTGACATAAATTTAAAAACTAATTTCCAAATATTTTCACAATTTTTATTTTTCAACAAAAATACTTAAATTTTAGCTATTTTAAAATTTACTTCTCAACTTTCTACCACATTATTTAGAAATTTTTCTAATAAAGATCAAGCCAAAAAAGTATTAGATAAAAAAAGGAGAGAATTTTGATTAAAAATATTTGTCAAGAATATAAAAATAATTAATTTTTATAAAAAAAATGAAAAAATTAAAAATTTATTATTATTTATTTTTTTTGGAAAACCTAGATGCGGCTGCCGGAGTCCTCTCCATTGACCGACAATCTGCATGCTTTCAAGCATGAAGATGATTATGTCAGTCATTCTGATTTGTTCTCTGCTAAAGGCTTTTTGCAGCACTGTCCATCAAAAAACATTCCTAAAAAAAACAATTTCTGATGCGATAAACCAATGCAACAAGACTTTTGCTATTGATGTGGATCTTGCTAATTCTTTGCAGCATCTGCTGATGTTAGAATGGAATGGCTGTCTTTTTGACATCGATGTTGTTTATGACAATCTTCCAGAATTTTGCCTTTCATGCAATTCTATTGGTCATGGGGCTCATTTGGTTAAAAATCAAGACACTCAGTTGCTTCATAAATCTGGTCAAACTGAAGATTTAAAGGTCGTGTTTCTAGAGGACGATCACGGGTTTGCAAAGAACGGCGCCCAAAACGAAATGCTACCACAAGTGTCCCTATGGAAAATGCCTTTTCTCATTTACAGGAAAATATTTCAGTGTAAAAAACAGCAGATATATTTCTCCCTGTTATCGAACTAGTTCTTGGTAACACTGATAATGCAATTACGGCTCCTTTTGTCGATAATATTTAGGACAACACTAAGAATTTAGAAATTTCAGGTGATACTAATCAAGTTTCCAGTTCAAACAATGCTTAGGAGCTTTCTGCTAATCAAACCTCGGCTCGGAATGAGATGCAAGCTGCTTCTAACCAAACTTAGGCAGATCTTACTAAATTAGATAAACCAGACACTTGGCAGATAGCTTCGAATAGAAAAAAGAAGAAAGGCAAATCTATTATGGTTCATATTCTTACAGGTAACAAACCATAAACAAGGTCCGTTTCCAAAACTTCTCAATGAATATTTTATATTGGAATTGTAGAGGGTTGGGTAATCCTAATACCCAATGAGTGTTGTTTAATTTTTGCCATCTGCATAGGCCTCTAATCTCACAGATTTTCCAAGCTTGTGGTTGCTTATTTCTGATGATTTGGGTGTAGGAAATGTTAATGTTTGTTCTAGTTCTTCTCAGCATATAATAGTTGAATGCCAAGTTAATATACAAACTCAGTTTATCACTTATGTCTATGCTCATGTTCTGAGTTCCATGAGAAGATGTCTTTGGGCAAAATTAGGATATTTTTCTTCCTTGATTTCTAATAATCAGTTTATGATTGGTGATTTTAATGCTTGCTTTGGAGTTCATGAGAAGTTGGGTTGCACTCCAAATGCTTGATCTTGTCATGATTTTATTTCTGCTATGGCCAAATGTTCTATGACTTGTCTGGATACTAAGGGTCCTCATTTTAGGCGAGGAGTCCATTGAGTTGAGATTTGCTTTGATCGTACTTTATGCTCAGATAATTCATTTCAGAACGGGAATTCCATTGTGTGTCATGCTCTTGCGTGCCCTTGTTCAGATCATAATCCCCTTTTACTTTCACATCGGCAGATCAATCCTCTTTTAAGACCTTTTCATTTCATGTCAATGTGGACTTCTCATGATGGATTCTTGACCTCAGTTGGTGATTTTTGGTGTTCTCTTTCAGTAACAGGTCATCCAATGTCTGTAACGATGATGACTAAGTTGAAGCTTCTCCGAGCTTACTTGCATAATTGGAATAAAAGTACTTTTGGGCATGTTGATTCCCTTATCTCTCAAGTTAAACATAATTTGCTTTCAATTCAAAATGAGATTGAGCTCCATGGTTTTTTGGAGGATTTACATAGATAAAAGCTTGCTGCCAACAATTTATTTTCTATGTATTTATCTCGCCAAGTGACTCTTTTTAAAGATAAAAGTTGCATCGGTGGTTAAAAGATGGTGATCGTAATTCTAAGTTTTATCATGGGCTCCTTACTCGTTGTAGAGCTCAAAAAGTTGTGAATTCTTTGCTGATTGATGGCGTTCTAGAAGAAAATGTGGCTGCTATTAATAATCATATTATTGATTATTTTTCAAGGCATTTCACTTCGGACCAAACTCCTCGGGATTTCTTGGGCATTAAGGATGTAATTCCTTTGATGGTCTTAGATGCAGATAATCTTATGCTTATGATGATGCCTTCTAATGAGTGTATTTGTTCTATTATTTTTTATATGGATCCTCACAGTGTGCCTGGTCCAGACAGTTTTACAGGTCATTTTTTGATCTTGCTGGAACATTATTGGTTATGATCACTGTAATGTTGTCTGTAGTTTCTTTAGTTCAGGCTCTCTATTGAGTGGACTTAATTCCAGTCTTATGATTCTTCTTCCTAAAGTGATTGGTGCTAATTCTGTTGATTAATTTCGCTCCATCATTTTAAGTAATTTTCTTTTTAAGATTATTACTAAAATTTTAGCCAATCACTTGGGTCCTATTGCTACTCGCATTATTTTAAAAAAATCAATATGGTTTTCTTAAAGGTAGAAATATTGAAGATTACATTATAGCAGCATCTGAATGTTTTAATATCATGCAACACAGTTGTTAGGGTGGTAACATGGCTATGAAGATTGATATTCGAAAAGCCCTTGATTTAATGGAATGGGATTTTATTCAGGCTGTTCTTCATAGCTTTGGTTTCTCTTAAATTTTTTATGACTGGATTTGGACTATCTTTGAATCAGCTAAATTATCTATTCTCATTAATGGCAGTATGAATGGTTATTTTTCTATTTCTCGTAGCGTTTCGTCAGGGTAATCTTGTCTCACCTTTGATTTTCTGTCTTGTTAAGGAATACTTGAATCGTAAGCTCTCTATTCTTGTTAATTCAGAATGTTTACTCCTGTGACGAGCATAATAGTTTGTCCTTCCCATTAGCTTTATGCTTATGACATTCTTATTTTTTACAAAGCTACTTGTTCTAATATTGATCTAATCACAAATGTTTTCAGTGAATATGGTTTTCTTTCTGGGCAAAAGGTTCATTAAGAGAAGTCTGAGATGTTTTTGAGTAATGGGATCTCTAATCATCGTGCCACTGCTATGCGTTTTAGAGAAGGCATGCGTGCTGGATCTTTCCCATTTATTTATCTTTGTGTTCCTGTGTTTATTAGTGCTCCAAAAAGTAAATGGTTGAGGTCTTATGCTGATCGGATTCTTGTTAAAATGGAAGCTTGGAAAGGGCATTCTCTCTACATGTCAGGCAGGCTAGCTTTGATTAATTCTTCTATTTATGGCTCTCTTTTTCATTGCTTCATGATTTATAAATGGCCTAGTTCTTTCCTTAAATCCATGGAGAAGGCCATTAGAAATTTTCTTTGGATAGGATCAATCCATTGTAAAAAATTAATTTCTATTAACTGGGATACATGTTGTTCTCCTATTGATGAATGGGACATTGCCTTGAAGCATTTGTATTGTCTTAATAAAGCTCTTCTTAGCTATGTTGCTTGGAAGCTCTATTGTAGCAATTCTTATGTCTACTCTTTTATTCGCATGAGGTTTCTTAAGCATAATTCTCCACGAAGTTCTTACATTTACTCTTCTATTTAGTATTCAATCAAAGATATTTATCGTGATTTTCAGGCATCATCTCAATGGCTTCCTGCTGCATGTCCATTCCAAACTCAATTTTTGGACTTCAAATTTCCTTGGATATTCCCTTCCTGATAGGATTGGTGTTCCTCCCTCTGCTAGGAAGCATCTTTTGGCTACTATTGATGATGTCTATTGGGACGGCATTTGGCATGTTACAGATGATTTTTCCAATGCTTTTCCATATGTAGTCACGACCCTTAATGATGTTATTTTTTCTGCTACTTAGGTTGATTGTTTTGCTTGGAGATTCTCTCCAACGGGGTTTCTTCTTGTAAGTTGGCAAATGATTTTCTTTTTAGGTTTCCAGGGTCGTGAGCTATGGAGACATTTCCTTCAGCCAAGTCGTTCCTTCTTGTGCTGATGTGCTTTTCTTCAATGTCTCCTATCTGATGAAAATTTGCAACGTAAAGGCACGTTAATTGTTTTTAGATGTCGTCTCTGCTCTTCGGCTTTTGAGTCAACTGACCATGTTCTCTTTTCTTGTCCATATGTTGTGGCTTTCTGGACAGCTCTTCAAGGCCTCTTTCAGGTTCAATTTCAAATTTCAGGATCATCACTTGATCTTTATAATTATGCTTCTTCCATTACTTTTCTGAGTCAGCTTGCTATTCTTTGGAAAGTGGGAATTGCTTCTTGTTTTTGGCTTCTATGGTAGGCCCAAAATCAAGTAACCTTTCGTCAAAATTTTGTTCCTATAGCTGTTACCTTCCATAACCTTTGCAAATGTATTAAAGAAAAAGAAATTTTCAAAGCTGGTCTTATGCGAAATGCTCAATCTAATCTGTTAATCCTTTCGGCGTCTTTGCATTGCTGGAATTCTAAAGCCTCCTTCTATCCCTCATGCTATTTGTTGGATCCTTCCTCTTCAAGGTTGGTTCAAGGTGAACACTGACGGTGCAGCCAAGGGATTCCCAGGTATGGCTGGTGCTGGAGGCTCTTCAGTGGTGTTTTGGTGGGATCTTTTGCTGTC
Organism: Mallotus repandus; assembly: GCA_949671775.1. Taxonomy (NCBI): domain Eukaryota; kingdom Viridiplantae; phylum Streptophyta; class Magnoliopsida; order Malpighiales; family Euphorbiaceae; genus Mallotus; species Mallotus repandus. Next base: position 5,354 of record CATIWM010503837.1, read on the forward strand.
CCTCTAGGTAATCGGTTCGACTATGAAACTGAGTTAGTTGCTGTTATGGTTGCTATGCATCATGCAATCTGATTCAATTTCACTCCCTTGTGGATTGAAAGTGATTCGTTTACTACTGTTAATCTCATTCAACAAAGAAGCAGTGAGGTGCCTTGGCATTTGAGAAAAGATTGGCATCAATTTTTGGTTTCCCTCTCTTTTATTCAGGTCCATGTTAGTCATGTCTATCGAGAGGGAAACATGGTTGCTGAAAAGCTCTCCAACATAGCTTTCTCCCTTCCAAGTGAAACTTGGTGGCCATCTTTCCCAGTTGATTGTTTTGAGTTGGTTCGAAATGATGCCATGGGTGGGCATACTTATAGATTTCGTTAAGCTATTTTGTTTTATTTTGCTTTGATTTTTAAGGTTGTATTCAACTTTTGTATTCTTTTTTTATTAATAAATCTCTTAGTTTTGGTGTGTAATATTAGTGCCACGAAGGTGTCAGCCTAGCTGAAGTGTCATGGTGCACTATTTGATGCCAGAGCTAGGTAATCTTATATAAAAAATAGGAATAGTGAATAGTGCTTACTTCATTTATTTTTATTCTTATTAATATAGTCTATCTAATAAATTAATTAACAAGTTATCATTTTTTTCTTATTATTTTTAATTGATACATAAAAAGTTAAAAATTTAAATATTAATTTTTAAATTTATTTCAAAATGGTAAAATTAAAACTTGAAAATATTTTCAAATTTTATTTTTCTTAAAAAAGAAGAAAAAATTTTATTTTATGCTTCAAAGAACCTCTTGAGAATCTACTTCAAGAATGCAAACCCGATTGCCTTGTTGCTGATATGTTCTTCCCTTGGACTACTGACGCTGCTGCGAAATATGCTATTCTGAGGCTATTTTTTCATGGCATTAGTTTCTTTTCTTTATGTACTGGAGAATGTTTTAAGGTTTATGAGCCTTAAAAGAAAGTTTCATCAGATTCATAACCTTTTATGATCCCTTATCTTCTTGGCGAGATCAAGTATACACGAAAGCAACTTCCGGATGATCTGAGACAAGAGGAAGAAGAAAATAAGTTCCATAAGATGATGATTGCTGTTAAAGAATCAGAAACAAAGAGCTATGGAGTTGTTGTGAACAGCTTTTATGAGCTTGAGTCAGTTTATGCTGATTTTTACAGGAATGAATTGGGCAGAAGGGCATGGCATATAGGTCTGCTTTCACTATGTAATAGTGGAATTGAAGATAAAGCACAAAGAGGAACGGAAGCAACCAGTTGAGCAGAGGGAGAGAGCAAACTGAAACAGGGGTTGCAGAAAAACTGCCACTAAACTCTACGTGTCTCCATCTTTAACTCATCTTCTATTTCATTAACGAAAACAACTATTCATACAACTTAGTTAATGATAAACTATGCTTGACAATTCGGACAAGCAACTAAAAAGCAAAAAAAGAAGAAAAAGCAACCATACCAAGTTACATGCATTGGCTTAGAAAGAGGTTGTTTAAACATGCCTAAAAAGCAAATTCAACGACTAAATACGATCACTTAGCTTTAACTAAGCAAACTACATACATATAAAATCTTGAAATTCTGGACATTTGATGCTTTATACAAACTTTCACTTTTTGATTCATTTAAGAAAACTTTTCTTTGATATTGTGACATTAAAAGAGTTCACACTCAATAATCTCCTCCTTGGAACTTTGGATGGAAAATGGGTTTTTTTTTTTCAACTTAAAGCACATGTAAATATATACTTCTTGAGACATTAATGCAAGGATATTAGCTTCATCAACTTACTATGCTCCTTAAGTTGCTTTGGCAATTAATAACTAAGGAACCACTCTCAATTAAGTGAATTCTTTTATCTAAGGTATTACACTAAATTAAGTGAACCACTGTCAATTTATTTGCATCCAAGTTCCTTTTTTTTAAATAAAAAAAAAGAAAAAATCATTGAATTGTTATTAAATTATAAATGTTAATTGTTATAAGGAGTTTAAAATTATTTGACTCATTTTATGAGTCACCGGATAAATTGTATCAATAATAAATAAGCTTTGTTTTTGTTACAATTAAAATTTTAATAATTTAGATATTTTTAATTATTAAATTTTTATTTAGATTTTGTGTAATTTTTGTATAATTTTTTAGTTCATAATTAATTAAATATTATTTCAAATATGAAATGAATTTTTTATAAAAATGCCTAAAAAATAGGTGCCATTAGCATCAAATGTTCTCTCTTTTCAAAATATTACATGTGTGTCCTTTTTTCCTTAAAAACTTTCACACGTCCCCCGCCGCCGCCCTGCCTTTTTTTTTTGTCACTTCTGGTCTTCTCCTCCCCTCTGTTCTTTTCTTTTCTCCTTTTCTAGTTTTTCCTTTAACTGCCTATGCCATGTTACCTCTTTCACATTACCATCACATTTCTCAATGATGAAATTAATGAATTATTTTACCATAAAAAAAGCTATTCAATCAAATCCTCCTGCTGCGCTCATCTTCTTCTTCTTTTTGTTTGTTATAGAGCAAAGGAACCTAATGTCTTAGCTGCTAAGCGAAGGCAGTATATAAAATTTGTAAGTAGTCGACTGGTTCAAAATAAGAAGAGATCCAGTCTGCTCCAATAAATGAAACTCAAAACACTTTATTCTTCTTGTTTCATTTTGTATGTATCCGATGTTGTGATCAAGTTATAGAGTTTGCGATTTGGATCTCCGATGGGCCAGCTCCTAAACAAATTTCAGGGTACCTTTAATTCTTCTTCTTCTCTTATGGGTTTCATTTTTTTAAAGATTTATTTGTGTTGGTAGATTGGTTTCTGGGTTTGTTTATATAACCCTTTTTTCATGTTACTTTCTTTTTTAATTTTCTAATAAAAGGACCAGGTTTATCTAATTTCTTGTTTCAAATTTTTTTTGTGCATTAGTTGATGTATGGTTAATTTACATTGTAGACATGCTATTATGAATTGGGTGAATCGGAAATGAATAATGTTGTTCAAAACTTGACAACAATGGAGGAGGAAAAAAATATATTGGCATTGAAATCTGTGATAATTTCAACAGCAGAAACCGATGCTCTCTTGGTGATATTGGTAATATAGTAGCCATTAGAGGAATTGATGAAAAGCTTGGAAATCAAATTTCTTGACCCGTGACAAGGTCTTAATATTTATTCATGTCATTCCCTAGTTTGAAAACATGGCTTCTGGTAGTACTGCTAGGTGAAGAAAAGACACTTTATGGTTTTGGGATACTTCAACTGTTCCATGTTATAATGCAACATGAGAACAATAAGTGATTTTAACATGCTTGTTCTTTATCTTGTATTCTTTTTAATTTTTGTACCAATTGCAACTTGCATTAAACATTTTGTTATTGTATTCAATACTATTTTTTTATTTTGTAGTTTATAATTTTTATTTTTTAAAATTTTCGGTGAATAAAAATTAAATTAATTAATATTTTATCAAATTTTTATTACCAATTTTTTGTTACAAAAAAAACTTAAGAAATAATAAGAATGATACTTAAAAATAGTATATTTTCTAAATATTATTCATATATGATACAATAAAAATAGTCTATTATCTGAATATTATAAGTTTCTGAAACTCAAAATAGTATTTAAAACTTAAGACAGTATCTCAAACTCATAAATATAATATACTATATTTATATTATATGTATCTAAAAATTTAAAATTGCATCTAATACTAAAAAAAAAATATTATATGACTGGTGCATTAATCAACTGATAGATTATATTAGTTTAATTTGCGACTATTATTTCAACTAATTTGAATTAATAATGTAATGTCGGGAGAACAAGTTTGGTGAAGACATTTCATCTTTTTTTCCTTAAAAAATTATCAAAAGCTCTCATTCCTGGCACAAATTAAGAGCATATTTTATAGCTAGAAAATAGTATATCTTAACATTTTTAATAATTTAGATAAGTGTATTATTATTGCAAAAATAAAAAGTTATATTTTGTTCAAAAAAAAGTTGGGTCTATATTGTCCAATTGTGTTAAAAATTAACACAAATTATTAATTAAAAATTTTGTTACACAACCAGCTTAAGAAATAATAAGAATGATACTTAAAAATAGTATATTTTTTGAACATTATTCGTATATAATACAATCAAAATAGTATATTATCTGAATATTATAAGTATCTGAAACTCAAAACAATATCTAAAACTCAAAACGGTATCCGAAACTTAAAACAGTATCTCAAAGCTCATAAATACAATTTTTTTTATATTATTTGTATATGATACAATCAAAATAGTATATTTTCTGAATATTATTCGTATTGAAAACTCGAAACAGTATCTGAAACTTAAAAATTATCGAAAACACAAAACAATATATGAAACTCAAAATGGTATTGCAAACTCAAAACAATATTACAAAATCAAAACAACATCTGAAAATTAAAAACGATGTCTTAAACTCTTAAATACAGTATAATTTTTTAATATTATTTGTATCTGAAACTCAAAACAGTATATGAAACTTAAAACAACATTTTAATATGATAATTTGAGTAAGTATTTATTGTTGGAAAAATAATATCATATATATATATACACACACACACACACAAAAAAAAAAATATATATATATATATATATACCCAAAACCAAGACTAAAAACAAAAAATAAGAATACAAAAATTAACAAATAAGCGAAAAATAAAAATTGAAAACAGAAAATAAGAAAAGTGGCGTTATAGCTACAACTATAACATAACAGGGTTAGGCCCAGAATCCATCGTTTAGGGCTTCAAATTTTAGTTTGAGCTTTTAAGTTTATTTTGGGGTTTTTTTTTGTCTTTTTGCAATTTTTAGTTAGGATTTTTTCCTAGACAGTGTTTGTTTGTCATTTTTAGATGTTTTGAGATATTTTTGATGAGTTAATAATAAAAATTTCTATTTTTCCCAAATATTTATGGACCAGACAGCCCTTGAATATATAAAGTGTTTTGATTTTGAAACGATTGCGCAATGTGGGTTCAGAAGGGTCTAACTTTTAGGTCCGATTGAACTGTGGGGCCCATAATATATCAAAACGAAGCTGACCCAGAGACATACGAGCAATGTTACTGCTACAGCCATAACACAACAGGGTCAGACCCAAAATCCATCGTTTAGGGCTTCAAATTTTAGTTTGAGCTTTTATATTTATTTTGGGGTTTTTTTTGTCTTTTTGCAATTTTCAGCTAGGGTTTTTCCTAGGCAGTGTTTGTTAATCATTTTTATATGTTTTGAGATAATTTTATTGAGTTAATAATAAAAATTTCTATTTTCCCAAATATTCACGGACCAGACAACCCTAGAATATACAGAGCGTTTGGATTTCTTAACGATTAAGTAATGCGGGTTCTGAAGGGTCTAACTTTCAGGTCCGATTGAAATGCAGGGCCCATAATATATCAAAATTTTTAAAAATTATAACAAATGATAATGTTTTCTTTTGTATTTTTATTTGTAATCATAAAGAAAAATTAAAGAGTTGATTGAAAAATATAATTTGGTTAGAGATAATTTTATAAAATGTTATATGAGTTTAAGTTTAGAGATATTTTTGAAAATGTCATAAAAATATATTATCCAGTGACGTTTTAAGAATATGTTGCTTTTTTTATGTTTTCAGAGACGATGTGGATAAAACGTCTCAAAAAAATCTTTTAGAGACATTTTCTATTGCGTTACAAAATAAATCTTCTTGTAATTCATGACCTTTTAGAGACGCTTTTATAAAGCACCGCTGAAACTTAATTTTAAAGACATATTATTAAAACGTCAAAAAAAAAAATTCATAGATGTTAATAAAACATCACGAGCACTTTTAGAGATGATTTTTGTATGGCAGGAATTTTTTTGGAGAGGGAGGGAACTTTTAAGCATTTTTGGAGATGATTTTAATACAACATCCCAAAATGTAATCTTTTAGAGATTATTTTTGTTGCATTGCAAAAATAAAACATCCCTAATTCCACATTTTGTTGTAGTGTTAGTTTTACAGGCTACAATTCTAAAGCATATATAAAGGACTGAATTGGGTTCCTTTGAGTTCAACCATTTCAAGCACTCATGTTCATCAATGGAGGTTTTTTTTCCTCTTTGTGCTTTATCTTCAACATCTCTATTGGAAAGTGAAACAGGTCCTATATGCCATGATTTTCTTCCCAACAAATATCTGTAATGATCAGCGTAAGCTAGCTCGAGCTCATAGAAGTTGTTGACAACTAATGTGATCGGTGGAGTTTTAAGGTGGTGATTCCATCTAATCTTATCCTCCTATTTTAGCATTGGAAGAGTTACGCTTGTGGTCATGCTCAAACTCATTTTTGGATTTCTCTATTTTTTGCTATTTTGTGGACTTTATGACTTCATCGGAATGAGATGAATTTTGAAGGTCAAACTATTTCTTTCCCAGAGTTCAAAAGTTAGTTTTCTTTCGAGTTTCTGCTTGGTATCATGCTTACTCACCTTTATTCAATTTTTTGGCCACAGATCTTTTACAATATGCAAACTACATTTTATCTTGCTCTAACGTGGGACGCTGATGTCAAAGGCAATAGTTCTCGTTGCTTTTACACTTCTTTTTCTATGAGATTGGTGAAGTTTGCCATTTTGTTTGCTTTGTTTGGCGGTTTGCAAACTGCTATTTTTTTTGCTTTTGCTGTCTTCTTTATTGGATGTTTGTGTTTGGTTTCTGGGATTGATAGCTTGTCCTTAACCTGTTTCTCTTCTGTTTTGGCCTAGTTTCTTTTTGGTTTGGGTTGTCTTTGGTTGTATCTTTGTTTCCTTCTTTCTTTTGCTTATTTTAAGGAGGGGTTTTTTCATCACCTGAGTGTTTTACTTAAGTGGTTTTTCCCCTTAATTTATTAATAAAATCTTGCCTATAAAAAAAAGGCAATCAGGAAGGTAGTCCTTGAGGAGTTGCTCTAGTGGTTCTTGAAGGAGTGATGAAGCAAAAATGAATTTAATCACCATTTCAAAACCCAAGTTTTTTTGAAGTGATGAAGTCAAGATTTTCACACAAGAAATCTAGTTTCTATCTAATACGGATTTACTTGCTTTAATTGTTGATTTTGATTAAGTGTATTTGACTCGCTTTGTTGCTTAATGGTGATATTTTCTGTAGAATTTTACTTTTTCTTGCATTAAATTTTTCTTTTTTCCCTTTCGAGTTAGAACTTTGAACATTATCAATTGTGGAATTTGAATCTATCATTTTAAAGAAAAAAAAAAGCGACTCGGGATAATAATTTTTCATGAATATTATTTTGTGCGTTTTTTACATTGAAGAATTTAAATATTCCATATGATAATAAATAGTCTATTACGATAAATAGATCGAAAATTCAATAGATATTTCTACAATTAATACTTTTTTGATTTTATAACAACTTATATCATGATTAGTTAGTTCTACATAAGAAATCTGTGAAAGTGACAATATAGAAAAGTATAAATGGTAAAAATCTTGAGGATATTCATAAAATTTCATATATTATACAGTATACATTTTATAAATTATTAACCTTAATTAGAATCTTGTTAAGAAAAACTCACA